>JAWQRJ010003197.1:0-12379 GCA_033557515.1 Diorygopyx duplodentatus | reverse complement strand
TATAATATACTGTAGATAATATGGGATTCTACTTATTATAAACAGTGTAATGATTTTTAACTAAACAGATCTAATGTAGCTAAGGAAAATGTTGGAATTCTCACGAATTGGGAACGATACTTCAATGTATATGAAACATATTGAATATAAATACAAATACTTGGTATATAATACTTAAGAGTATGTTGAAAAATAAAAAATAACTAGTCGGGTAACTTTATAATTTTAAATTGTATTATTCTATATAAGCTAATCGTTATTTGATGTTCGTTAAAAACATTGTTAAGAAATTACAAATTGCTCAACCCAACCTAAATTAAGCTTTATTAAATTAAGCTAAATTAACCTAAACCGTATCCATAGCTTGTGACATTCTCATAATAGTTCCCATTTTGTACACATTTAAATTCCTTGCAACCAACGAACATAAAGTCAGGCAGTTACTTTTTTTTACAAATTCAATAAATCATTTTCTGACTTTGACACTACATTCTTGAAGTCCTAAAAATATATTCTTTTTAACTATATATAATTTAACTATATATATGACATATTTGGTGCATAATTGTTAACCTATTTACCAATTTGTGTGCAAAACTACGGAAATACCTAATTGTTCCATATCTCCACAATTATTGTGGAGGCCACAAATCCACGCGATTTAGCCAGTAGACAATTTCAATGATTGAAGTACTAAATTCGCACATGCAATAATCTTTTATACTTTGTATAGTGAACTTAATCAATTTTTCGTGTAAAGTGATACAAATAAATTAGGCAAGAATCTAGACGTCATCTCACATTTTCACTAGTTGCATTTATTTTTGTTCAACTTTTGCCTATCCGCATGTCAATTTAAAGATTAAATATCATAACATTTACACAAATTGTCAATGAACGCTGTTAAGCATGAAAATTGATAAAAACTAGGTCAATAGTAGCGTTTAGGCGCACGCTTAATGAAACTTTGAACTGCAGCTAGCGATCGATTCCTAGAATTTGCATTAAATAACTAGATCCGACCTTCACCTAGTTGCACAGGGGCCCTATATAATCCAGACACCAACAGAAATCTGGGCCGAACATCAAATATATACGAAGTCCCTGGATAGCAACATTTTAGTACGCAGTCCTCGGAAAGCAATTTATACACGTCCGAGACATTGCAACTGCGCACTGTTGCTGACATAATAAATAGCACAATAACTGACGGAGTAATTGGTTTAGGTTAATTATTAACAAAATTAATTATTCTACACAGAATATCTGTATTAAACTTTATTTACTAACCTTGGATAATATTATTTCTATTTATTCAACATAACAATACAAGCAGAACTTTGTTCGGAATACAAAAGCCTTAATTACATTAGCTCATTTAACAATACAATTTTAAAAACGATACAATTTTTCTTTGTATCCACACAGATATGTATTTCCCAAATGAAGTCTCCATAATCAGTGCGTAGGGGCCCACTTGTTCTTTAATAGCGAATAAAATAAGAACTAAACAACAAAGAGCAATGTACACATAATTAATAGTAGAAATTCACATTAGATATGGATCGTGGGATTTTACAAGATGTAATAGACACAACCAAAACAACTTTCCATTAGTACAAATATAACGACACCCCTGAAGTTGAACCCAAAAAGGTTCGAAATACGTAGGGATGTAATCAAACAAAATAAACCTAACCAGAAGGGTAGGGTTATTTATATCAAATAAATCGGATGTATTTATTTGATTAAATAACATGGATACAACAACATGGTTAACATGGATAAAAAAATACCGCCTCATTTAGTTTATTGAAATTATCATTTCAATTTAGTGCACGTTATAGATAGATCAACAATGTTCTAGAAAGGTTTATCTAGGTTAATTTGCTCTATGACGTATTACGAACATCATCGAACCTTTGTCGGCAACATTATTATTAATCAACGATTGGTTTGGAAATTTACGTTACTCGTAAATTATTTGTGTTACGCGTGTGTTACTCTTTCTATTCTAATTTAAAAGTAGTGGTAAGTTAGTGAAAAGGTTTGCTGTGAAAAGAGAAAACAAGTAGGACAATCAAAGTTATGGTTTAAGATAGCTAACATGTTTGTGTAACTAAAAATATAAGACATCCTTGTAAAATGTATTGTGGAGCAGAGTAATACAATCCATAGTTATGCAAAGATTTCAGTTCTCTTTCTTCATTTTTTTAGATAAATATTTTTTTGCGCATCGATTTTTTATTTTTTTAAAATTTCGTTTGTTTGAATGTAGCGTAGTAACTTTTTCAGCATCAAACTAAATAGTACCCTGTATTTTATTATATTTTTCGAAACTACGATTTTTTTCCTAAACTCGTTTCTTGCGTTAAATAAGAAAATTGTGAGATTAACCTTACTTTTCAATTTAGTATGCCATGATACTAATTTATTTTAAAATCTTACATAGCAATACGTACATATATGTATATACGGACATATATAAATAAATCTAGTGAAAAATCAATTGTTTAAGTTTTGTTTTAGTTTATAATTTCTGAATGTTAAAAACTTGAATACTTGTTAAAATTTTACATTTAACCAATGTTATGATTTAAAGCACACAGATAGAAGAAAAATATTTTAATCTAATTGATTGATAATTATTTATAAGTAATTAATTTATTGAAATTAACACAATTATCAGATTCTCAACTTGTGTAGTGCGAGGCACCCCCTAAGGAAAATAACTGGAGGGGAGCGGTACGAGATGGGGAAAAAATTAAAAAAAAAACAATTAAAAGCTATTTATTGAAATAAAAGCAACAACATAACATATTCACATAGTAAAAATACAATGTTGTACTACGTCTAGATAAGTTGTTAGGTGTTAGATAGAACTTCAACTGCTGCCATCACAAAATCGAACATAAATCAAATTAAGATGTTCATAAGATCTTAATTTAGCAGCAAAGAAGTCCCGAAGTTGCTTAACGTACTCACTGTGAAGTGTTTCCAAATGGTATGTAGGTTTGTTATGTTTCATGCTATCAGCAGCAAACCATTCTGAAAAAATAGCAAAAAGAGACCTTTCTTCGTTATTTACTTCAGTTCTGGTAAACCCAAAATTTAAATATTCTTCAGAATATTTCCTTCATTTGACAAAGAGGGTCGCACATGGTAAAAGGTTAGGAAACGCTGCTTTAACTTGATAGAAAGATCCAAGTCTTTTAAATTTGGTCGATATTTTGTTTGTAAAAATAAAACAGCGATATTTAAAATTTTAAGAACGTCAAAAGATGATATTGTGACTTATTAGCAGTAAAGTACCCTGAAGAGTTCTAGCAAAGATAAAATTAAAAGTGTATTTCATAACTGGTTTTTATTCATAAACTCATAAACTCATAAACTGGATGTGAGAAACTTTTGGTTTTTTACAAGATATATGTAGTTTATACAAATGCAAACTTTTTATATACTGGGTGGACATTACCCACTATCCTTGAATTGTGATATCTTTAGTATGTTATATTTGCTTTCGGGTTTATTGGTGCAAAGGAAAACTCGCCATACTAAACTTTTACACCTCTTTATTAATTTTTTATAGGTTGCACGTCTAGAACTATTCTACTTAGTCCATTCAAATTTTATTGGTGGGGTTATTAAGAATTGTTTTAGTTTTAGGAATGAATTTTAACAGTTTACATCCCAATTCAATGAGACTTTTTTTGTTAATTTATTTGAAGGCACCGGAATTTCTGCAACATTTTTAGTAAAACTCTGTAGTAGTTTGCGAATACTACAAACCGTTTGACTTCATTGCTACCTTTCTGTACGGAATAACTATTAAGAACTTTTATTTTTTCGGCATCTGGAAATATTCCTTCTTCATAAATTATATGGCCTAAGTATAATAAAGCCTTTCTAAGAAATTGGGTTTACTTAAATCTACTGCTCTTAATCTTTCTATTACTTTAATCAAATTGATATTGTGATTTTTAAGTCTATTACCAAATATAACTAAATCATCTAAATAAATAAAGCATGATTCGTAATTTAGTCCCGTCATAGCGATTGTCACTGTTCTAGAAAACGCACTAAGACATATTTTGAGTCCCAACAGTAGTCTTTTCATTTGATATTGTCCCTTATCGGTTACAAATATTATTATTGGTCTACTTTCTGAATTCAATTCCTCTTGGAAATTTGTCATCTTGAATTTGTTTATTAAGCAGTCTATAATCAACGTCTAATCGCTATTTTTCATTACCTAAGTTATCGGTTTTCCTAGGAACAATTCCAAGGAAATGGCGAAGACCATGGAGATCTTGCTTCTTCAATTATCACGTGCTTTATCATTATAAATTTTATTAATAAATTCGATTTTTTGAGTTTCTGATTGAGTACTATGTCTTGTTTTATAATATTCGTTACCGTCAATTTATCGCAACCTAAATGAAAAACATCCGCATATTTAGCACAAATTTTTTCATTTGATATTTTTTGCTCCCAGTTTAAATCGTCCGTATTTATCAAATCAAGAGCCTATCTATGCGTTCTAAGTCAAGTTACTATTTTTAAATTTATTAATATTATACTCTCCATAACACACAATTCGTCGTACAATTCTCCCCTAGACCCTCTTCAGTTTCAATTACGCAATCATTTCCACAATCACAGGAAAAATATCTAATTACTTCATATCGTGGTTAAATTACGGTGGTATAATTTTGTTGGGATGATCGTTATGGTGTTTCCAAAAATTTATTACCTATAAAGAAAAAACTAATAGATTCATAATTTATTGTTGTTTTATACTTCAGAAAGAAATTTGTTCCCAGTATACCGTATCCATTTCATTACTGCTTAGTACTAAGAATTTATGCGATATTGTGCAATTGTGAACTAAATTTAAAATATCTGAACCTGTAAAAAATTTATCCCCACCAATTTCATTTATTTTAATTTAGTCTTTTTTGTCTATAATTTCATTAGATAAAGCTTTTGAAAAAATCACACTAACGGACGCCCCAGTATCCACTAATAACTTTCATTTTCAAAAATCATTTTCACCATAACTCTCACAATATTAATTCTATTCATACTTAAAGTTACATTCTGTCCAGTTTTTTTTTTGTTTATTCACGAAAAAAACCGGTTGACTTTGTGTCTAGTAATTTATTTTACCCCGTCTTTCTGTATTTGTAAAAAAAGCTCTGTGTTGCGAAATATGGTAATCTATATTACTATTGTTATTGAAACTGCGATTATTTTGCTGATTATTATAATTTGCACCGTGACTTCTTGTGTATGTTCTTTGAAAATTATGCTGATCGTTTCCTGTACGACCTTCTTACCTTTTCGAACCTCTATTATAAGAATTTTTGATTAAGCATTAAAAAAATTTGCATTACCTCTTTTAATGATGCTCTGTTTTCAGTTCTTGGTGCTTGACTGATTACTGTTGGAAATTTTAACTATGGATTAGCTTTACAATTATATTACTTTTGTTCCTCTTTATGCTTTTCGTCAGTGAATGCTATTGAAAACTTGCACGCAAATTTAACCTTAGATCCAAGTCTCACGTCGCTTAGGCTAAGTTTGTCAAATATTATTATTATGATAATTATTTTGTTTTGTTCTCAAATAGTCCCACACTGACAAGCCGTTTCTTCGGCTTAGTGTCCTCTGACTATTTTGCTTACGTAGGATGAGCATTTAAGTCAGCTTTAATTTTGTTATTTAGTTTTAGCCATCAAAATGGTGGATCACTGTGTTATATGTTATTAAGATATATCGTAATATTAGCCTTGCTTGTTTACATTAAGTTAAAGTTAATTAGTTAGGTAGGTAATGTTTTTTTTCTATTGTTTTGGCTCTACGTGTTTCGATTAAGTTTTATTGTGAATTCATCCTAGCTAGCGCGGGCAGGAGATGGGGCAAAAAAAATATATTATTTTTTCCGAAAATGAAAAACGTTATGACTTGAGTTACTTTTCTCTTCATCCTATGCACATGCAATGGCGTCTTTTAGAGAAGAATAGTCTCGCGCTTTTACGATAGTTCGCAATTCGGAATTTATTAACCCGTTCGCAAAAGTTCCGATAGCTGTTTTTCCTTTCATCAGCAATACGTAAAATATTCGTTGCCTCGTCATTTCTATCGGCTTAATAAATTGCTAAATTCACCAAAAGGTCTTCTATGTGTTTTCCGAGAAAATCAAGCTATTTTTCTTTTTGCTTTGCATTATATAATTGTATTGGAAGCTAAGGAAGCTTATTTTCTTTGTTAATAAATGACTTTTTGAGTCTTGAAGTAACAACTCTGCAGTTGGATAAGAAAAATTTATCCTTATCCTTAATTTCTGCACTGGAAAGCCAAGAACTAAAAAAAAGTATTTGCGAGCATTGTTTGATAAGTAATATAAAGAAGAAATATAAAGTACTGAAAAGACCCACCGAATGTTTAAGTAGTAAAATTAGGTCAATTACTATACTTTGATACTGAAGTCATCGCATTAATTTCTAATCACCATTTTGGCTCCACTAACAATGTCAGTCCTTTGGGTCACCGTGTTCTCATCTAACATAACAATAACACTTAAGGTAAAACTTGGATGATCCGCCAACGTTCAGATAGGAATTACGGGCGTCGTTAAAGATTCAGTCGCCCTAATGTTCAGCACAGGTCGACGTCGGCGCTGACGCCGTTAATATTTTCGCGGAGTGTGCAAATGACACCGTCAAAAACTGGCCTACGGGCCGACAAGTTTGGGCTATGGCCAAAGTTTTAGCAGGAGATCAACATCCATTAAGCGGAATAATTGGAACTTTCAACGTTGCGCCGAAAACTTTGCGCGCCCTTTTTCGTATTTATTCTGACACGTCGTTAAAAGTGCACTGAACTACTTAATTTTTAGGGCGAGACGGTCATCCAACGTCCAAGTCGCGTTAGCGTAATTTTCAAAAGAAAGAAAATAGGATCGCATTAAAGTGAAAACTTACACCAAACTTAATTATTTGGGCTGGGGAAAAGTTTGAAGGCAAGGTCTCATTATTAAAGCATTTTTATCGCTTCACCTTCTATGCTTTGTATTTTCAGCATTTTTATTTAAAAAATATGAAGTTTTAATTTTTGTAAAGATAGGACTTCTTAGTAGACTAGAAGTTTTGTTTTACAGGCTTAGGCATTGCTGTTATTTACTCCAAAGTTTTCGGAGAACTATCACTGAATAAACAAGTTTAGAGGGAGCACAATTTACGCACGGTAGAGTGGATATAAGTAAACAATACTGCGACGACAACACGTCTGGAGGAAATAACTTCAGTTCATGGTTTACTGAGCTCATCTACTTTAATGGTATCAATGTATGCATGAACACACACGTTCTGAATTCCTTAAACCTTCACGCTTTTGTGTAAGCTCATTTATACAGCCGAACCATTTATGGTTCGTTATACACATTTCTTAGCTGATTATTAGTAATCATTGAATTTGACAGCATTGCCTTCATTTAATCGATTTTGTGTGTCTGATAATGGAGGTGTGGTAACTTCATATTACAACTCGAATTTCAATCACCATATCTTTGCAAATCAGTGTAATTAATGATAATACTTTATACCATTTTTGAGGGACAACACGAGTAACCTTTTAGGGCAAATTGTCAGTAATAGCGTAACTTAATTGACTTGTATAACTCATGCTGACTGACCAGTAATTGTTATGCGACGACATAGTCTTAAAAATTAACAAGCAAACACGTTTTGCTGCTTACCATATAGCTTTCAACAAGGACACAGTAATTCACGACAGCCCAGCGTGAAAAATGATTACTTCACTATTGTGTCCGTAAATTCTACATTGTAAATTTTTACAATGTCTGTATCAGCTGATCAGACATTAGTCTGATCAGCTTGTCTGTAGACTGCTGAATCAATATCTTCGATGGGGCTGTTGTTGAACCTCTAACAATGTAGAATGGTTTTACAAATAAAAATCTGGGGTGAACATTTTCAAAAACGAATCAAACATGCAATATAAGACGTGGACAGAAAATACGTAACCAACGATTCCCATTTAAGTGCCCTTCGTAGTACATTACAGAGTCAAAGGCCCTCAGCAGCCGAAGGCCACCGAATAAAATAAACACAGCTACATTCCAGTTGACATTGATGGAACACTTTTAGGTCGCTTCACTGCAGCTTTACTACAAGCATCGCGGCGTTCGGTGCATTAGGATATGTTTTCTTATTCAAGAGATCTCCCTTACTTGTGTTGATCAAATTCCAGACAGTATGGCATATACATCATGCGAAGGCTTTCGCGTTTCCAGTTCCACCAATGGGCACGGTGTTGACTTCGTATCTGGCCGACTTTGGCGAGCGAAGCTGAATCCGCCATGTGAAGGAACGCATCTGTGCCAGACCCACATCGCTCATCACTCACTTTCGATGTGTCAACGTAATGGTAACCCATCACAGGCTACCGTCCCACATTTTCTTCTGCAAGACGAATAGACAATTTTGCATGCAGGAAGTAACACGTCGCATATAAAAGCTGAAAGCCAATCATTAAGACAGATTAAGACAGGTTAAATTGAGCAAGAGTAGGGCATCATACAAAATATTAAACGTATTGAGTAATGGTAGCGAAAAAGTAGTGTGTAACAAATAGTGTGCAGGCAACATATAGAGAGATTCTGGAATTTGAAAAGTCGAAATTTACATATACTTAGAAGTGCTATAATTGTACGAACAGGAAAAACTTTTGTAGCAATTGATTGGAGTAATTAATTATACCACAGCACCACAATATTCCTTTATTTTGTGTATGCGAAGTATAATAGTCCTATGCTTATATTTTTTAATTAAGAACTGTACACTATCTTCTATCTTAGCTAGTAAATTCCAACTTTAACTCACCACTTTAGCACATTCCTCTTTTCAAACTTGTGCATAAAACCAGTGATTTCCAATTGTTTTAAAACATCTGTTTTCTTTGATTTCTGTAGTAATTCTACACTGTTTTCCCATATAGGATAACCCTTTTCTGTTAAATGTTCAGAATTTTTTTTTTGTTTCTTTGTTCTCTAAATATAGTTAATAGATTTCTACTTGATTTCTGATGTATAAAACTCAATCTTTCTGACGAGGTGATGCATTTCCACGGTACCAACAATAGGTCTGAGTGGGATATTAGGTTTGTGGATAATAGGAAGATCATACAGTTTAGGGGATTTGGAATTGTGGGGAATTAAGGTTTCTTGTACATCTAGGGAGAGGGAGGATGATTTGATAATTTCCGCAGTTCCGCTTGTGATGGAACGTTCAATGTGGGATGTGAGATATTTGTAGAATTCGATTTGGAGTAAGGAATTCATTTTCCATTCATACTCTTGGCTATCAAAGACAACAGTAGTATTGCCTTTGTCAGCCTTGAGTATAGCAATATCGGGATTCTCACTTGAGGTTTTTTAAAGCTGCGCATTCGATCTCAGTTAGGAACATTGGATTTGAGAAGTTGGGAGCGTTGTAGGATTTTGGAAGTTTCACGGTGAATAGGATCAGACATATTAGCAGGGTGGCTGACTAGAGTAACCTCAACGCTGGCAATAATCCTCTCGATGTTTGGGGACCAACGCGAAGTTAGGCTCCTTGGATAGGATGGATTGTTCATCAGGAGGAAATGGGTAGAATGGTTTGTGACGGTATTTAGCAATGGAGCAGGTGTAGGCGTCTGCTTAGGAAGAAGAACGGCATTGAATTGTCGGACATGTGTTGTAATGTGTTCATATGTGTTATAATGGTAGTTAAGGTTGTAGTAGTTTCAACTTGCTTGAAAGTTATGCGGTCTAAAAGGTCGAAATCAGGTTGTGAAATGGTTGCTGCTAGGTCTAGATGGAGATAAAGGATTTCTGAGGAAAGCAGGCATAAGTCGTGCCTGGTTTGTCTAATTTGTTCCCGAATCAGAGCGAATCCTGCTCGACGAAGAATCTGTTGGAAAGAACGCAACTGGATGCGGCGTTTAACGTGAAGACATTTGGGAATGACGTTGTGACATCTTAGTAGCCAGGTTAGAGAACACAAAAGTCTAGCGAACTTACTTCGAAGATCTCCAAATGATCTGGGGTCAGTGGAATTAGCAAATAGTGTGGTGAGATTGTATAAGGGGTCTTTGCTACGTTGTTTAGAGATGATTGCACATTTACAACCATTATCTTCCACTTGATTAAATATATATTTTGATTCATTTTTGGGTTGAGTTTGGGCGGAGAACTTATGGGAGAAGTGGTGGGAAAAGATTTCACTTCTTGGCTTTCCGGTGAGCGCCGCGTCGGTGCAGAAACTCTCCGTTGACGTTTCGCCGTTCATTGCAGACGACATTTTCAGGACTAACTGATGACATTTCAGTCATCAGTCACCGACCAACACTGGCCGCGAAAGCTTACAACAACGTTTAAGGGATGATGGTTGGAATATTCTGTGGGTGGGTTTTCTTCTTATATCGAAAGTAAGGTAAGTCGTTAATATTGGTTATAGTTACATCGCGGAAATTTATGTTTCTGTTATATTCTAATTCTTTTATAAATTTAAGGTCGTGATGAATTTTGTTCATTAAATTTAGAAAAACCTCAAGGTTTATTAGATTGTCGCTCCACAACGGCAAGGATCAAGTGAACGTTAAAAGTAAAAAAAATATAATTAAAGACAAAAGTATTGAATAAAAGTAAACTGTCTCATGTGTGTTGCTCAAAATGGCCCCCACCACCTACCATACAGTGATACAGTATATGTTTAAACTCATGTCTTACATTTTAAACTACTTCAGGTGTTAAGACGTGACTTTTGGTTACATCTGGTAAGTTGCCTGCATTGGAGTTGATGTCAGTATTGTTTTCTCATAACACATTCTCTTGTTTTCATATTTTTAAATTTGATGAGATGTAAATATATATAAATATGATTGTGCTTATAATCTTTCTCAGTTACATCTAGTAATTTATATTTTTCTGTCAATGATTTTTGTATTTTCATTTTCTAACTTATTAAAGGACGTGTATTTTGTTTGCTATCATGTTATCGAATTCCTTGAAGGAGATTTCATCTTTAAAATATTTAACAGATTTTTTTGCGATAATTATTTCGCAGTTACTTTTGCAGGTTTAGGCATAATGCCCTAAAATCGGCAATAAAAATTTGAAGAGCACTATTTAATTTTTTTCTCGTAAACGGTACATTTTAGGTCAAAACAGACATAAAGGTGTCAAAACTATTCGACAATGTTCGGGTATCAGTTAGCAAATAGGGGGTGCAACATTTTCATCCCTTAAAGTTACGCACACACCCCACTTCACCCCCGTACTGTGGAGTATATTTCACTAAAATTTCTATAACAAATGGCGCATAGTAAGTAATTATGTTCCCCAAATCTAGTTACTTGTAGAGAAGTAGTTTTCAAGATATTAGCCAATAATCTGAAAATTAAAATTTTTAAGGAGCGTCCTCTCAAAATGGGTGCATTTTTGAATATAGATGAATTGGGTTAATTCGTCATAGTTTTGCTCCAGTATTTTATTACTTTTTCAGTGGTTTTGGAACATCCTGTATTAATTGAAATTAGTTCTGTGGCCAGGTTTGTGTTTTTTCTGAACTTCTTTCTAGTTTTTTGATGGTTTTGTGGTTTAGATCAATCGAAGCTTCATCGATCAAAAAATATTTACAGGACAGTTATGATTCTCTTCTAGTTTTCTAAGTTAGCAATGAGAGAATTATAGTCTTCGATGGAAAATCTGGTAGCAAATGGTGAACACTCTGTAAATGCTAAGGACGTAGTTTTTCTCGTAACGCTCTTAAAACTGATGGTGATTGATATAGCATCAAATCTATTGCATTTAAAATGTTGTCTTCTAAATGGCCTTTTTACCAAGTTTACTAGCTTATGAATAAGTGACAGACGATTTGAATCTATTTCTTTGTCCTTATTACAATTTTGCACGATAGAACTGTTGTGCTAAAGTCTTCTTCTATCGTCAATTTTCGTGCAATACTACTGCTCTAATATACAGGTTAGCCTAAATGATTCATCGGGTTTCAAAAGACCGCCTATTTACAAGTATAGGACGTACAAAGACGGGTGATACATGAAAAGATACATACACTTACCAAGTTTCTGGTACATGCTACAAATGTTCAATGTGTGCACCCTAAGTCACCCAGCACACATCCCAACGGTTACCTATCAATTTCCGTCCAAATGTTCAATAGCATATTTCTGTCAATGTCCGTTACAGCAGTGATGCGTTCCTGCAATGCTTGCAGTGTTATTGGCATTGGGGGTACATAAACTTTGTCCTTCACATAACAACGTAGGTCGTATACCTCTCAATACACAGTGT
>JAWQRJ010003196.1:0-12382 GCA_033557515.1 Diorygopyx duplodentatus | reverse complement strand
TTCATTAAAAAATGATAAATGTTCATTGAAAAATATTAGAACTGATTTCTTAAATTTTAACGTCTCTATATTAAAAAATCGATAAAAAATTCAATTTTCATTTTAGATGTGCAGTTTTTTAGAAATTTACATTGGATATATCATAGAATAATATGATCGGAACAATTTTTTGATATCTCGCACAGATTTTTCATTAAAAAATTATAAATGTTCATTGAAAATATTAGAACTGATTTCTTAAATTTTAACGTCTCTATATTAAACAAGCGATAAAAAATTCAATCAAAATCAAGTTATCCATGATTGTAATTTTCCAACTGTGGACGTTTATATTATAAATAATTAATATTCTTGTATATTAATTGTACAATGAAAAGGGTAATATTTTTCGTGCTTTATATGAGAGTAGAAACCGAGATATATCTCATTTAGTTCAGGAGATATTTCAAATCCTCCGAAGATCTGAAAACCTTAAACTTATTACAAATTGTCAAATGTCTCCGAAAGTGTGCGCTTTTTTGGCCAATCGTGTTAATAAAGTGATCCTTAATTTTCTTGAGGCATTCAAAAGTGTCATAAAATACAGGAGTTTTTCACGATTTAAAAATATAAAGTTGGCCCTTGTAGCACTTTTTCTGAATCGATTTCATATATGAATTTTTCTGAAACTGAATCGATTTCATACGTAAGGTTTTTTCCATCTCTAACCGTTTAGTCACTATCAAATAAATACAGATAAATGGAACACCTATGTTAACTCTATAAAGGACTTTAAATTTGGTTACAGTTTCCTGTCATCCACTTTATTTGTTTATCTACTTATAAAAAAATAGATAATTAGTTATAATGAAATTCATTCGTTGTCCTGAAAATATTGCTTTTGTAAGTGAAAATGTTCTGAAGCTCAGAAAGCATCAATTAGTCATCGATTGAAGCAATTGCAACAACTTTGCATAACATTTTTAAAAAAAGATCTTCATTTAAAAACATACAAAATACAGTTAACCCAAGAATTGAAGCCAATTGGTTATGAGTCGCGGCGTACGTTTGTTAATTGGGCCTTAGAACAAAAGTAGGAAAATGATTTTTTTTGCAAAAATCCTATTCAGTGATGAAGCTCATTTCCATCTTAGGGGATATGTCAACAAACAAATAAAATAAATAAACAATATGGGGCGAAGAAAATCCGCGAGAAATACTGGCAAAGCCAATCTTCTTCCTCTTTTCTGCTTCATGTAGAATTGTTGCATTGGTGTAATTTATATTATTACTTATCGCCCAGTCTGTCCTATGTAGCTTTTCTAACAATCGATACATGATATTGAGTATATGCCGTTCTTCGGCGTGGGGGCCTTTCGGTTTAGAGTTTGTAAGGATATTATGTATTATCTTATGTGTTTTGAACGCAGGGGTGATGTTGTATTTATTAAAAATGTTTTGTTCAATTAATTTAATATTAACTACGTCAAAATATCTTTTTTCAGTTTTTTTTAAATTTAATCGGATGAGACACATAAAAAATAAGTGATAAAATTAAAATAATCAACAGAACATGCCATGTTTACGAAGAGAAGTGCCAGAAGTGAAATGATTTTCTGTTTCCGCTTCCACATACCTAAATCAAGCACAATCATAACAAGGTGAAATATTGCTGGACATAATTATCTGTGCTAAGCAAATTAGAATACGGGAATGGAATATCGCTATATCACTGTCGCGGTTCCATTTTTTAATTAAAAGCGTTAAAATATTAATCATTCCTTTCAGAGGATTCATGCGAATGGAAAAACTTCTAATAATGCTAATTCCGGATTCGCGGAGCTCGACAATGGGTTCGCTCTAACGTGCTATTCAAAAGGGCTTTAAAACCGCTGGTTTGGAAAGATACAAAATATGGAAATTATTGGCCATTCTCACGTGAATTTGTGTACGGCACATCGAATAATTTCTGCGGAGGCGTGTGGCGATAGCGAAGGTTAATTTATGTAACAGGTGCACTTGAAATGGCCCACTTATACATACATGTTTTAATTATTTAAGTTTTTCTTCAATCAAGTGTTATTATTTTGTGACCAGTTGTAGAATCGGTTTTCCAAATTGCATTCTAATATTTTCACATATCCCATCAATACCCTTAGTGGGTCTAAGCCATAAAGTTACCAATTAGCAAATGCCGAAATTTACAACCCCGGTGCTCTATAGTTTTGTGTTTCATGAAAAGGTGTTTACAATTTTGAAATTTTGGAAATATCACGCGGATCTGTACGTAAGATTCCGAAATTCAGCTCATTGTCAATTTCTGGAGCATAATCTTCGCTCTAAGGTTGACCGGAATGAAACACAAACTGTATCTTTCGGACGATCTACAAACAAAAGGGCGCGAAAAGCCGCGTCAGCAATAAAGAAAGATTCACGCCGCCGTAAATCGTAAACTACTAGATGATGACAAAGCGGTCGGCATTTTTATAGTTATACAGACATAAGCGATCGGAAAATCGCGACATAGGGGGTGGGTTTAGGGGCCATCGCGTCATCTGCGATAAAGTTACGAGGCGAAAAACGCTGATCGTAAAGATCTTGCAGGAAAAACCGGCCGGCTACGTCTCCGAACGTGTTCTATTGCCATCATTTTGGGTGCCAGCCACCGACTTCCCCCATTAAAGGTGTATCAGGGCACGGGGAAGAGGGGCGGGGGTGCAAGCGAAACAGCCGACCTGACGTCGTAAAATGTAAGGTCCTCACTTATGTCGACACCAGGTTTTCCTCCAAACTTAATGTTGAGGATGATACGGCGAAAAAATAAGACGTCTTTAATGATGCAAATTTATTATAATTTATTACAGCACCGAAAAAGTATATTTCCCATATTAAGTGATAAATGTAGCTTTAATGCAATTCAGTAGTTATGTTAACCGGAAACTGTACACATTTACGTTACCTTTTGGAAATAGTTAACATATGTAGAGGGTGGTGAATTTTTCGATGTCTACCATTGGTACCTCGAAAACCATAAGAGACAAAATCGGTTAAATTTGACAAAAGTTGCGCTATTTTATGTTTTGTAATTCCCTGTCAAGAAGTACCGGAAAAAAACTGAAAATCTTCCATATAATACTAATTTAACGAAACTTGGCAATATTATATTTTTTATTACGACCACGACTTAATAATAAGGCCATCAACATCTTTTAAGATTAACATACAAAAATTGTTATTACAGAAACATTTAATTGAGTAATTAACATATGAACGGTTTGGTCCCAGATCTGAATTTAACTAAATAAGCCAAACAAATTTAATAAAACAAAATCATTGACCCTTACTTAATTCTAAAGTATTTCAACTTTAAAAGCTACCGCAGCGATTCTTCACCTGTGGGGCGCGCCCCCCTAGGAGGGCGTGATAAAACTAAATGAGGGGCGCGAGTGTATGGAGAAAGAAATGAGAAAAAATTTATTTAATTTACTGAAAGAAAAGCAATAAAATACATTTTGACATAATAAAAAATAAAATACACGTTTACACTGATATTATTTACTTATAAATAGGATTGTATTTAATCAGTATTTAACAGTACTGCACAATGTATTTAATAATTAACTTACCATATCTTCATATCTTAATATCATATCTTAATTAATAAACCAGGGAATTGATTGAGATTTTCGCAGATTACACACAAAATCACGATGTTTTAAACAAAGAATGCAAATTAGACATGATAAGCTTGCTTTCCAAAACACAATGCGTCAAAGTTCAACTTTGATCCTCTTTGGATAATTCAAAAAATTTACTACGCTTTCTTAAAAAAATCATATTTTAATTAATAATCAAGGAAATTGATTAGAATTTTCGCGGATTACAAACAAAAGCGCGAGGTTTGAAACAAAGTATACAAATCAGACATGACAAGCTGGGCTTCCAAAACACAATGCGTCAAAGTTTAACTTCGATCCCCTTTGGATAATTCAAATAATTTACGACGCTTTCTTAAAAAAATAATTTCTTAATTAATAATCCAGGGAATTGATTGAGATTTTCGCAGATTACAAACAAAATCACGTTTTAAAGAAAGAATACAAATTAGACATGACATGCTTGGTTTTCAAAACGCAATGCGTCAAAGTTCAACATTGATCCTCTTTGGATAATTCAAAGAATTAACTACGCTTTCTTAAAAAAATCGTATCTTAGTTAATAATCATGGGAATTGATTGAAATTTTCGCACATTACAAACAAAAGCGCGAAGCTTCAAACAAACAATAGGGATTAGATATGACAAGCTTGATTTTCAAAACGCAATGCGCCAAAGTTCAGCTTTGGACCCCTTTGGATAGTTTTAAGAATTTACGACGCATTCTTTAAAAAATCGTGTCTTAATTAATAATCAAGGAAATTGTTTGGAATTTTCGCAGATTTCAAACAAAATCACGACGTTTCAAACAAAGAATACAAATTAGTCATGACAAGCTTGGTTTTCAAAACGCAATACGGCAAAGTTCAACTTTGACCCCCTTTGGATAATTCTAAGAATTTACGACAAATTAAAAAAAAATTAATCTTAAAAAAAACATATCTTAATTAATAATCAAGGGAATTGATTGAGATTTTCGCAGATTACAAACAAAAGGACGACGTTTTAAACAAAGAATACAAATTAGACATGACAAGCTTGGTTTACAAAATACAATGCGTCAAAGTTCAACTTTGATCCTCTTTGGATAATTCAAAGAATTTACGAAGCTTTTAAAAAAAAATCATATCTTAATTAATAATTAAGGGAATTGATTGAAATTTTCGCAGATTATAAACAAAAGCGCGAGGTTTCAAATAAATAATAGAAATTATACACGACAAGCTTGGTTTTCAAAACGCAATGCGTCAAAGTTTAGCTTTGATCCCCTTTGGATAATTCTAAGAATTTACTACGCTTTCTTTAAAAAATCATATCTTAATTAATAATCAAGGGAATTGATTGAAATTTTCGCAGAGTACAAACAAAAGCGCGAAATTTCAAACAAATAATAGGAATTAGATATGACAAGCTTGATTTTCAAAACGCAATGCGTCAAACTTCAGCTTTGATCCCCATTGGATAATTCTAAGAATTTACGACGCTTTCTTAAAAAAATCATATTTTAATTAATAATCAAGGGAATTGATTGAAATTTTCGCAGATTGCAAACAAAGGCACGGAGTTTTAAATAAACAACATAAATTAGACATGACAAGCTTGGTTTTTAAAACGCAATGCGGTAAAGTTCAACTTTGATCCCCTTTGGATAATTCTAAGAATTTACGATGCTTTCTTAAAAAAATCATATCTTAGTTAATAATCAAGGAAATTGATTGGAATTTTCGCAGATTACAAATTCATCGTAGTTTATTTGTCATCTGGTCCGAAATTCATGCTGTAGTATGCTTGAATCAGATACGCAGGCTATTTAGTTCTCAAAAGAACTGTTTTTAGTATATATAATTAAATAAATCGGAAGAAAACTGATAATAAAACGATATAAATTCACGTGAATTCATCGCTGATGTTGTGCTGTCAAAACGGTAATGACGCCTAAATTGCCAAGTTATGGAAATTTCACTTCAAATTCCGAACAATACAGACGTGAACGACCACGGACACAGATAGTTTGCTTAAATTGTGATGAAGTTTACGCGCAGTTGGCCCCACTAATTCCATTGAAAGGGGTGTACTTTGTAGTGGCCGTTTAACAGAGCCGTAATCAGGCTGCTCTTGTTCGGTCGCATGGTTGCTTGACCACCATCATCGTATCGCAGGAACGGGGCATTACCCGTCTAATTGGCCGATCTGATATCGTTAGTCGATTATATCCTAGGGATGCAGAACTGACCCAATAAAGCTGCGGAATTATCGAAATTTCATCAAAACCGGTTGTTTAGTTAATTGTGTCTTAATGATGCGTGCAAATACTTAGATGTAGGGTTTTGAAAATAGTTGATAAATATGAATAACTCTAAAAACAAATTTTTGCTAATGATCAAGTTACTTAAAGAATATTTTTATATACTATCCATTTTTTATGACTAGCAGTTTTTTCTTCTGTATTTAAATGCTCTATATTTATTAGATCTAATAACCTATGTACCCTATCATATCGACTGATCATGCGTTCTTGTCCCACTTACGAGTAATGCAAACGTTGCACGGCTCTAGCGTAGGACAACCTTGCTGTGTAAGCTTCGCAATACTAAATAACAAACACATACATTTCTTTTGTTGTGATATGTTACTCATATTTACAATGTCTAGAAGAAATATTAGGTGTTATACTTACTTAATTGTAAAGTGTAAGTATACAATACTTTTTGCATTGTATGCACTTTACAATTACTCACTGCGTTTAGTCGGCTTATAACGTTCATTTTATTATCTTGTTTGCATTTGCGCCATACTGCATTTTTATCGCCCCTAAACGAAATAATTTATTTTCGCGATTGTAACAGGCTCTTAGATCCCTCACCACAACACATGTGATCAAATATTATGACAGTGAGACGCAAAATTGATATTAATATTGTGTATTGACCTCTATTTGTATGAAATAAAGTAAACACCATTAATTAATTCGTTATCTTAATAGTGTATAAAATTAACAAATTAATAAATTGAATTGGAAAAAAATGTTGTGTATGTATGGTGAATTTATTGGAAGTTCTATTCGCCTAATTACAAAATTAGAATTTACCACGCGATCGATACATAAAACATCGCACAACGGGGCGCTAAATTTTTCGTATGTGACATTCCCAACCCCCTTTTTGCTGCGGGATAGTTAATTCACTAAATGGAAAAGCGTAATCCGACACTTTTTCATTAGAGGTCATTCGTTAATTGGCGCCATTAGCACTTAGAATAAATATTAATATAGTAATTAGCAATTTTCAAAATACTGTAAGTGTAATTTTATCCCAAAAAAATTCATAAAGACGTCCATAAAAACTGTTAATAGTATAAATTGAATCAAAGAATAGCTATCGAAATAAATAATAGTACTTACGATTCCGAGCACAGCTCGGAGTACCTGATAGACAATTTTTATTATTGTTTTCATTGCACATTCTTAGTCGTAATTTTTCTCATAGCAGCTAACACTCCGTCCAAAAACTCTTGGTCTCGTTTCTTAGTGTGTTGGACCTCCAAGTGGACTTATCGCGCATACTTATATCCTAAAATAACCCACAGCAGTTGATGATTGAATGGTTTCTATGAAATTTATGATGCCGTGTAATAAAATAAGCTATAAATACAGGTAATAACTTTTTAAATTAGGGTGACTCACTATTTTAATTTTAGTGGGCATTGTAGTATAAAATAAATGTAAGGCTTATTTTATTTACTATCAAATTATTCTTGTTTGGAAACCTATGGTCTGGCAGTTGCAAAATTTTACCTCCCTTGGATTAAATTAGATAAAATTTAAATGGTTTCTTAGTCTTTTAAACTTCGAAAACAACCAACTTAATTATACTCTTTATTTTACAGAAATGCACCGTAACGTGTAATAGCAACTTACACGGTTACCAGTATGGACGGGAAGGGAGAGAACTGCACCAGCAATGGCGCGGAAAACGCCAAGACTCCAACAGAGAACGACAGCAAAACAGAAAAGGCGAATTGCGGCACCGTCGCCAAGAAAGACACCAAAATGATGCAGAAACAGAACAGGGACTGCACCAGAGTTGTTGTGGTAGCGCTAACACCGGACCGACAGAGAGAGCAATGGGACAAGAAGGTGGAGTTCCTGTTGGCTGTCATCGGATTTGCTGTGGATCTGGGGAACGTCTGGAGGTTTCCCTATATTTGCTACCAAAATGGTGGAGGTAAAGTATGCAATTTTTATATTCACTTTTTGTTTTCGAAATGGGAGAAAGTGCTCATTTTTCATTGTTGGCTTAAACAAATTATTGTCTGAGTCATTTAGATTTTTATTTTGACAATATGCGAAATTATTGCTTATAGATAAGATCTAGATAATATAGATAATATGTAAACAAATTAACTTTTTGGACATGACTCATGTTATTTCGCTTATTTAATCCTTTAAAGGGTTATACTGAATACAACAATTTCCTTTATATGCGCTCAGTAGCAGCAACGATTTATATTAGTTAAGTTATAACATTCCATACAATGGAGCTATAGAAATCATTCGACTACCCGACGAGAATACTATAGTCGCTTTCCTAAGTGAAGACACGTACTTGTAACACACATTGTTGCATTGGTGAAAGTGGCAGGATGTGCTTTCAATAGTTATTGTATTTCTGTCGGGTAATTAAAACCAAACTAGCAGTCCATATATACTAATTTGGTATATTTACTTTCTCTCACCTGAAAGATATAAAGAGACTAGTAAATATACTAAATTAGTAAAGACTGCTACCACCATCTTTATATCGCGTGCCGAATTTATTTGAAATTTTTATGAACTGCTAACGCCAATCTTTCTATGGCGTTCTGAATTTATTTGAAATTTTTATGGACTGCTAGCGCCATCTTACTTTGTATGGCGTGTCGAATTTACCAGGGTCCGCAGTGCTTTCCAGAACGTACCCGTTTATTAAATTCCTTGGCGAATTTGTGGTCGATTTTATTCAACATACATTGTCCAAAGTCGCACCGTTTAGAAGTTATTGTACATTTAAAGTATCATTTAAAGTACTTGCATATCACATATTTAAATATTTGTTAGCCCAATGTCGCACCGTTTCAAGCTCGGGAGTTAAGTGAGAGAAAGTCGTGTGAGTGACCACACCCACTCAGTTTTATTCTTTAACATGCAGAAATATAAAAACACCCAGAATTCTAGTTTTGCCCAAGAAATGGAATCAGTGGACATTGAACATTAATATGGGGAATAAAAAAGAGGAAACAATCAAATATCAAAATATGTCTACACTTCAAGTTAATTCCTACTTTTGCTGATTTTAAATTTCCTAAACAAATCAATAGAAATAAAGTATTTCAATGAAAACAACAATTTATGAAAACAGAAATTAGAAAACAGTACAAAAAGTTAACAATTACAACATAATATTATACAAATCAGAAGAAACAATTCTTCAAAAAGGACATAAATGTGCTCTATACAAATAAATCAACTTTCCAAAGTTGACAATAGAAATTGAAACAGCCAAAAACCATCCAGAAAAAGAGGAAATCAATAAATAAATTATTACAACCATTAGAAAAGAAGAAAACCTACATCGTCGAAGCAAAAAATCAAGAATACATGAAGATCAAGAAAACATTACACTACGAAACCTACAAAAAAAAAGATAGAAGAAAACATCATAGTTACAACAGGTGATAAAAACGCTGGTATAAGCCTAATGAATAACGTAAATTACATTAAAAAAACAGAACACTTTATACCAGAAAATGACTTTGTAGAGGTAAAGAGAAACCATAATCTAACTTTTCACAATAACTTCAAAAAAATCATAAAAAATACTTTAGAAACTTTAAATAAATATAATTTCAATCCTAAAAAATCATTACATATGAACCCTATAACCCCTAAACTACATGAACTCCCCAAAATACACAAAAATGACATTCCAATGAGACCAATTGTAATCTTCACTAATCTCCACTAGTTCTTTCTAAATTCTTAGTCATATTTTTCAAAAATATAATTGATTTTACACCTAAATATACTGTAAAAAATCGTTACAATTTATTTGATAACGTACTGTAACAAATGATACATAACTGTATCATTTGATATTACTAACTTATAAACACATTAAAGAAACAGTTTCCATAGCTACACAAATCATTAATAATCACTTAAACAATAAAGATGCTAATAACTTAATAAATCTTTTAACTGCTTGCATTAACCCAAATCACTTTACATTTAAAAATAAATATTACAAAATGATTGAAGGTTTACCTATGAGCTCCCCACTTAGCGGACTTATATTATATTATAGTATACCTATTATAAATCAACTTCATAATTTTATAAATACTTTACACCCTAAAGTAAAATTCACCATAGAATTAGAAAATAATCACATCTTCAATTTTTTAGATATCACTTTGATAACATGCGCTTATACATTTAATTATGACATTTATAGGAAACCTACACAAACCGACGCTATAATCCGATTTAATTCTTTTCATGACACAACAATTAAAAAATCAACTTTCATTTCTTATATAAAAAATACTCCTCTCAGTTTTAATAACGTGAAAAAAGTGTTAAACATATGCAACAAATTGCTTCTAACAACGGTTACGATATCCACTATTTTAATAATATATTTCAAAAATACAATATTGAATATTAAACCAATCTATAGAGCTATCATTTACAAAGGCAAAATCAGTAACAAAATTAAAAACATTTCCAATAAATTCAACATTTCCCTTGCCCTTAAAACAAATCATAATCTAAAAAAACATGCTTAAGAATAGTAAACCACCCACCAAATTACTAGAAAAAAAAGGTATATACATACACCCTTACACGTGAAACTTGCAATGCTACATACATAGGAAAGACCGGGAGAAAAATCGAAATAGTTTCTAAACATACTGATTAGTAAAAATTATTACTCTCCTTCCTTTCTTGGAATTCTTAATTAAATTAGTAATACAGACTTTTCTAAATCATTAAATCAAAAAAGTCTAGGAGAAGATAAAATAACTAGGAGAAGAGAAATACCAAAGGATTTGGAAGAAAATCGAATACTCCCCATACACAAAAAGGGGACGAAGCAGAATACAGAAACTACAGAGTCAGAGAAAACAAGAAGAAAACAACTGGAAGAAAAACTAGAAGACGAACAGACGTCATTCCAGAAAGACAGATAAGCAACAGATCACATGTTCATACTGAGGAACATAATGGAAAGAAGAAATGAACAAGCTGGTGAACTGCAAGAAATGAACAAGACAGAGACAGAAGAAGAAAGTTACCGTTGTCAGTAGGCTATATAAAACTCATACCGATACAGCTACAGTTCCTCCAATGTGCAGATTATATCGTTTTGCTGGCTGACGCAGCATATGCAACAGCTAGTGGACATATGGATGGAGGCAATAGAAAGGCTACATATAGATGTGAATGTGAACAAATGTAAAAATATGATTATGAAGAACAAAGATGGAAGAAGGAATGAGCAAAAAGTAATATGCAAAAACCAGAATATAGAGGCAATCACAACAAATGAGTACCTAGGACAGGTGTTCACGAACGATGGAAATAAACCATCAAATAAATAAACCAATATTCGGAAGAAGGGAAATAGAAAGGACAAGAAAACTTCGGGTATATAACGCAATTGCAGCATCGCTCTTGATTTACAGCAAACAAGAAAATGGAAAGTATAACAAACGTAGCAGACATGAGACAACTAAGGAAGATAGCGGAAAAAACTAAAATGGACAGGATAAGAAGTGAAATAATAAGAAAAGAAGCAAGAATCGATACTAACAAAGATGAGCAAAAAAACTAAACTGGTTCGGCCACGTAAATAGAATCAAAAAAGATTGCCAAGATTGAGAGTCCTGGAAGCTAGAAGATATGGGAAATGAAGAAAGGGCAGGCCTAGGAAGAAATTGATAGAGCAGATATCAGAGCTCAGAAGAGAGAGAAACATACAACCTGGCGAGAGATGAAGGAGAGAAGCAGGGACCGGAAATCACAGAAACTGTGGGTGAATGGAGATGAGAAATAGGCCACATTCGACACCCGAACAGGGTAGAAGGAATTAAGCGAAGAAGAAGAAGTGATCTGCCTCCTACGATTTATCCAATGTAATAGACAATCTTTTTGAATCTACTTCCTGATTTTAAATTCGACCAATACAAAATCCCCTAATATTATTATCTTCATATTCATCAGATGAGTCACATTTTTCTCTTTCGTCTATAATATTCTTTTCGGGTGTATACTCTTTCCCTTTCTTCTCTTAACTTGACCCTTCCTTGGTTCTGCATTGGAAAAGTTCTCTAAATTGTTCAGGCCAAACCAATACTCTCCTTGGTCTTCGTTAGATTTGTGATTTTTTTTAGCTTGTAAACGATTGACTATTAACTGTGCTATATAAATACTGATTTTTTAAAATTTCATATCTATTTCTTTAAACTTCGAGTAAAATGTCAAAAACCTAAATTTTTTAATACTTTCACTTTCATGTTGATTTTGTAGAGATTCTGTTGTTAAACTGATAATGTACGATTAATATAATAATTCAAAGACAAACAATTACTTCAAATTGTTAGTGAACTTCGGTAAAAATTTAAAGTCAACAATAACTGCACTATTCATTTCAAAACAATTACTTGAAGTTAACATCAGCAAAATATTCATATACCAAATCAGCATG
>JAWQRJ010003195.1:0-12384 GCA_033557515.1 Diorygopyx duplodentatus | reverse complement strand
ATAATTTACGCAATTTTAAATAATATTGATTGATTAGTAGCTAAAGTGTGATTTTTAAAATTTAATAGTGTAAATTTTTAGAATTGAACACAAAGGTTTTGAGGGTAAACTTTGCAAATTATTATTTTGACAACCGAACAAGTTATGATGAATTTCTTTTTTTTGTTTATAACTACATACTTTTATTTATAATTTGCGTAATTTTTAATCATATTTATTGATTAGTAGCTAAGGTGTGATTTTTTGAATTTAATGGTGTAACTTTTTAAAATTGAACAAAAAGGTTTTGAGGGTAAACTTTGCAAATTTTTATTTTGACAACCGAATAAGTTATTATGAATTTCTCTGTTTTGTTTATCACTACCTACTTTTATTTATAATTTACGCAATTTTTAATAATATTCATTGATTAGTAGCTAAGGTGTGATTTTTTGAATTTAATGGTGTAACTTTTAAAATTGAACAAAAAGGTTTTGAGGGTAAACTTTGCAAATTTTTATTTTGACAACCGAATAAGTTTTGATGAATTTCTCTTTTTTGTTTATAACTACATACTTTTATTTATAATTTACGCAATTTTCAATAATATTCATTGATTAGTAGCTAAAGTGTGATGTTTAAATTTAATAGTGTAAATTTTTAGAATTGAACAAAAAGGTTTTGAGGGTAAACTTTGCAATTTTTTATTTTGACAACCGAACAAGATATTATGAATTTCTCTGTTTTGTTTATAACTACATACTTTTATTTATAATTTACACAATTTTTAATAATATGTATTGATTAATAGCTAAGGTATGATTTTTTAAATTTAATGGTGTAAATTTTTAGAATTGAACAAAGAGGCTTTGAGGGTAAACTTTGCAAATTATTATTTTGACAACCAAATAAGTTATGATGAATTTCTCTTTTTTGTTTATAACTACATACTTTTATTTATAGTTTACGCAATTTTTAATCATATTTATTGATTAGTAACTAAGGTGTGATTTTTTGAATTTAATGGTGTAACTCTTTAAAATTGAACGAAAAGGTTTTGAGGGTAAACTTTGCAAATTTTTATTTTGACAACGAATAAGTTATTATGAATTTCTCTGTTTTGTTTATAACTACATACTTTTATTTATAATTTACGCAATTTTTAATAATATTTATTTATTAGTAGCTAAGGTGTGATTTTTTGAATTTAATGGTGCAACTTTTTAAAATTGAACGAAAAGGTTTGGAGGGTAAACTTTGCAAATTTTTATTTTGACAACCGAATAAGTTATGATGAATATCTCTTTTTTGTTTATAACTACATACTTTTATTTATAATTTACACAATTTTTAATAATATTTATTGATTAGTAGCTAAAGTGTGATTTTTTAAATTTAATAGTGTAAATTTTTAGAATTGAACAAACAGATTTTGAAGTTAAACTTTGCAATTTTTTATTTTGACAACTGAATAAGTTATTATGAATTTCTCTTTTTTGTTTATAACTACATACTTTTATTTATAATTTACGCAATATTTAATAATATTCATTGATTAGTAGCTAAGGTATGATTTTTTAAATTTAATGGTGTAAATTTTTAGAATTGAACAAAAAGGTTTTGAGGGTTAACTTTGCAATTTTTTATTTTGACAACCGAATAAGTTATGATGAACATCTCTTTTTTGTTTATAACTACATACGTTTATTTATATATTACGCAATTTTTAATAATATTCATTGATTGGCAGCTAAGGTGGGAATATAGAAAACAATTATTTTTTTGATATTTAATTTTTTTTCTGGAACACTTTATTTATTGACTACACCAACCTTGATCTAACGATAAACGTGGTCGGCGTGAATATTCGTCGCTATTTCCGACTCCCACTTGTCTCCGTTGTCCAACAATTTTTCTTTATTGTACAGCAACTCCTCGTGGGTTTCCGTTGAATACTCGAAGTTCGGTCCCTCGACGATCGCGTCCACCGGGCACGCCTCCTGACAAAACCCGCAATAAATACACTTCGTCATGTCGATGTCGTAACGCGTGGTTCTGCGCGAACCGTCCGCCCTTTCCTCCGCTTCGATAGTGATCGCCTAAAAAAATTATCAAGGTTTCGATATCGATTTTTCTAAATCACACCGATTTTTCTAAATTGCAAATTAGCACAAAGGGACTAACGGGGCTAAATATATACGAAACGTACCTGTGCCGGACAAATAGCTTCGCACAGTTTGCAAGCGATGCAGCGCTCCTCGCCCGACGGATACCGCCGCAACGCGTGCTCCCCTCGGAATCTAGGGCTCAACGGGGCTTTCTCGAACGGGTAATTGATCGTCGCGGGCTCCTTGAAGATGTGCGCCAGCGTGACGCCGAACCCGCGCACCAGCTCCGTCCAGAACAACGTCTGGGCGGCGCGATCTGCAAACGACCGCCCGTTAGAGAGAGAAATCGGTTCGAGAAATCGGTTCACCTGTCATCTCTCCCATGTCGGTGGTCGGTTCCGGTTTGCTTACGTTTACGTAACTGCCCTTCGACATGCATCGCGATTGAATGAGCGCGGGGAACAGCCTGTTTCCTAAATAAATAAATTAAGAAAAAGCAGTGGAAAAAATGTCAACATCTAGGTTATGTTGAAGTGGAGGATAAAACAGATCGACACCTCGTAAAGCATGCGAAAGGTTTGGTTTTATACGGAATAAAAGATGGATTTCTGTGATGTTATGGTGGTTTAGTGCGGGTTTTACCTGGTTTGGCGACAGAAAATAGCTTCAAAGCTGACATTTTTGACACATTACACAACCAACTAAATAAGTGTGAAGTTAGCTGCGGTGAATATCAAATATCACCACATCACATCGTTATTATTATATAATTTCATAATTCCTTTCTTAAATTAATCCTAATTTTATTTATATTTATTACCATGAAACATTTATTATTAATCGCTGAAATAAACCTGAAATACAAAACGAATTAATAAATTAATATTTTTATGCACCTACCGCCATCTATTGGTTGCAATTATAATCAACGGTTTTTTTCAAAATCCAAATTTTTTGAAAAATTCGTTTTTAATTTTGGTAATCAACCGTGTATTTCCTTCGAAACTAAACTAAGAAATAAATCTGAACACAAACTAGAAATAAAATCTTTCTTTGTGCTGAAATTTGTAATACAGTATTTACAATGGGAAACTTTGAAAAAGGTGGCCAATAAAAATGTGAAAATTTGTTCGTCGACGCCTTGTAAACCGCGGTTATTAAGCCATTAAGGCACCGACATGTCCTGCGGGCCATTAATCCGCGTATTACGGCCAATAACGCTTCTTAATGTATATTGTAAAGGAACAATCGAAAAAGGCATTGTAGGCAGTTGTAAACCGTTCCGGCGCATTAATTTCGATGAGATGTTACTGCTGTATATAAACGGGGGTCGTAAAAATCACGCCTACCAGTTTGAAGTTCACTTTCTTGCGAGGTAAGTTCAACCGAACAGTTTCAAGCTTAGTTTAACAGTTTAAAGCGAAATTCAAACGACGCGCGTTTGAATTTGTACATTAGCGGCTAAGTTCACTCGGTTCAGTTGTAGTGTATCAAAAAGGCGGCATTTTCAAAAACCGTTTAGTTTTAAAATTGCCCATTCTTTCAGTGATGTTTGGAAACTATAGGATATGCGATTTATTTTAACGCATTGATAGTCCATAAAGTAATACATTATTGTAGAAGGTTTTGTGATTGAAATACATCGAACAACGGAGGAATTAAACGGAAAATTTCAATTTAAAAAATGAAATTGCCCTTAAAATAATTAAATTAACGTTGTTCTTGGGTTCCAAAGTCGAGCCAAGGTTGTCCGTTATTAATGCGTTCATTGTGTATTACTTATTGCGGCATTGGAATAGCTGATAAGAGGTATTCGTAAGTTCGGATATTTCTGTAGTGACGGTCAGTTGTCCTAATTGTCAGTTGTCCTAATTGTCAGTTGATCTAATTGCCAGTTGTCCTAATTAAGACGTTTAAAAATTGTGATTTAGTAAAATTGATTCAATTTTAAGCCTCGATCTTTAAATGTGTACTTCTTTAAATGTGTACTTCTTTAAATCTGTACTTCTTTAAATGTGTACTTCTTTAAATGTGTACTTCTTTAAACAATACTTATGGTACATACTTTTATTTATAATTTACGGCATTTTTAATCATATTCGTTGATTAATAGCTAAGGTGTGATTTTTTAAATTTAATGCTGTAAATTTTTAGAATTGAACAAAAACGTTTTGAGGGTAAACTTTACAGATTTTTATTTTGACAACCGAATAAGTTATGATGAATTTCTCTGTTTTGTTTATAACTACATACTTTTATTTATAATTTACGCAATTTTTAGTAATATTTATTGATTAATAGCTAAGGTGTGATTTTTTAAATGTAATGGTGTAAATTTTTAGAATTGAACAAAAAGGTTTTGAGGGTACACTTTGCAAATTTTTATTTTGACAACCGAATAAGGTATGATGAATTTCTCTGTTTTGTTTATAACTACATACTTTTATTTATAATTTACGCAATTTTTAATAATATTTATTGATTAGTAGCTAAGGTATATTTTTTTAAATTTAATAGTTAAATTTTTAGAATTGAACAAACAGGTTTTGAGGGTACACTTTGCAAATTTTTATTTTGACAACCCAATAAGTTATGATGAATTTCTCTTTTATTTTTATAATAACATACTTTTATTTACAATTTACGCAATTTCTAATAATATTTATTGATTAATAGCTAAGGTGTGATTTTTAAATTTAACGGTGTAAATTTTTAGAATTGAAGAAACAGGTTTTGAGGGTAAACTTTGCAAATTATTATTTTGACAACCGAATAAGTTATGATGAATTTCTCTGTTTTGTTTATAACTACATACTTTTATTTATAATTTACGCAATTTTCAATAATATTCATTGATTAGTAGCTAAAGTGTAATTTTTTAAATTTGATAGTGTAAATTTTTAGAATTGAGCAAACAGGTTTTGAAGTTAAACTTTGCAATTTTTTATTTTGACAACAGAATAAGTTACGATGAATCTCTCTTTTTGGTTTATAACTACATACTTTTTTTTGTTTATAACTACATACTTTTATTTATAATTTACGCAATTTTTAATAATATTTATTGATTAGTAGCTAAGGTATATTTTTTTTATATTTAATAGTTACATTTTTAGAATTGAACAAACAGGTTTTGAGGGTAAATTTAACAAATTTTTATGTTGACAACCGAATAAGTTATGAAGAATTTCTTTGTTCTGTTTATAACTACATAGTTTTATTTATGATTCTCGCAATTTTTAATCATATTTATTGATTAATAGCTAAGGTGTGATTTTTTAAATTTAATGGTGTAAATTTTTAGAATTGAACAAACAGGTTTTGAGGGTAAAGTTTGCAAATTTTTATTTTGACAACCGGATAAGTTATGATAAATTTCTCTGTTTTGTTTATAACTACATAGTTTTGTTTATAATTTACGCAATTTTTAATAATATTTATTGATTAATAGCTAAGGTGTGATTTTTTAAATTTAATGGTGTAAATTTTTAGAATTGAACAAACAGGTTTTGAGGGTAAACTTTGAAAATTTTTATTTTGACAACCGAATAAATTAGGATGAATTTCTCTGTTTTGTTTATAACTATATACTTTTGTTTATAATTTACGCAATTTTTAATAATATTTATTGATTAATAGCTAATGTGTGATTTTTTAAATTTAATTCTGTAAATTTTTAAAATTTACAGCTGTTGCCATGCGCAGCTAGAGGTCTGCGCATGATCATTTATAAATGTAGCAGTGTATTAGTTACTAAACACTTTAAATGTCTATTTAACTTTTGAATCATTTTCTCTTCCCAGCACCGGCTAATTGCACCATCACAAACACGCAAAATGGTCGAAAGGAAAACTCTGGACGTCGGCATACTTTTAGGACTTTTACACTTATTGGGCGCCGTCCTCTCGCAAGACCCTCAAGCACTCAATCCCGGACACTCGTTGTACCCCGTCAACCCTTACCCCAATCAACCAATGGGAATGGGCCAGGGGATGGCGCCTGGAATGGGGCCTGGGATGGGGTCTGGGATGGGACCTGGGATGGGAGCCGGGATGGTCGCAGGCCCTCCAGGAATGAACGGCGCTAGCGGATTCGGAAGCGGAGGTGAGACTCGAGATGCACCCACACCTCCCCGAAATCAATCTTAATTAACTTTTCGACCTTCTTCGTCACGTCAGCAGGTATGGGCTTTGGCGGTGGCGGGATGTACGGAGGACTGGCCGCCCAATTCCCACAAGTATCGTGTCCGAACCTCTTCTCCTATCAGCACGACATGTCGCAGGGCGGCTGGTACGGACTGGTCATCACGCCTAAGTCGCGGCAGCAACAAGAATTCAACCTGGAGGTCAACATGACCATCAACAAGGCCGTAGCTCAAAGTGTGAGTATAAACGCGAAATTCGGTTTGTAATTATCTCTACCTGTTTGACCTATATGTGTGGAATCGCAGTTCGAACATTGGATAGAGTATACTCCACTCAAACTATATTTTATCTTTTTTTTTTCAGGATAACATAAAGTTAAACGTGCTTTCAACTCAAGACGAGATTTTCCACGGCGACGCCATCAAGTGGTCCATAAGGTTCCCCTACCAGGACATGCTACCAAAGTTGACGCAGATAATGTTCAACGGCCAAGTTCTTTGTGCCAACCAGCCAGATCCGCGTGAGTAACACTCAAACCTAAACGCCACGACGGTTTAACTAATGCATAGTCTTTTGCAGTTGTTAGTGGAGTAACGCAAACCGCCATGTGGGCCAAGGCCGTCATCAGGACTTCAGCCGGTAAGGACCTGTCAAGTTTCCACAGCCACCCATAAACTTTGATGAAAAAGCGAACGGATCAAACCGTCCTTTTCAAATTTCCGTTTAATTTTTTTCATTGCAGGGGCGACTTCGGTGCCAGCGTATGGAGGAAGTGGCATGGGCGGAGTGCCCGGAGGAATGTTGCCCTCCGGTGGAGGAGGCGGTGGTTACTTTCCGGTTGGCGGCACTGGCGGTGGATCGATTGCGCAGGGAATGGGTGGGTCACCAGCTTACGGTGGGATGTATCCCAGCGGCCCCAGCGCTGACGCCTCCCAACAGATGTGAGGAGGGATAATTTCTAATGGAACTGTAGTTATCTTTAATAAATTTATATCTGTTAGCGAAGTTTTGTTTTTCTCTGACTGATTCTCCAGTATCCCAACGGTTTTCCAGCAATCAACATTCTCTATACTCTATACTGACTCTCAATCTAGAAGTGATCGAAGTGATCAAGAGCGATGAGGGTGGTAAAAATCACCCAGAGATATTAGAAAATCCATATCTCAAATCGTAGACATAGAAAATTCGTATCTCCAATCGTACACAGAGAAATCTTTAAACATCAACAAAATATCGTACAAATCTTTTAAAATCAACAGAATACCTTCACTGTACTCTACGCTGGCTTTCAATCTAGAAGTGATCGATTTGCAAGACGGATGAGGGTGGTAAAAATCACCTTAAGATATTAAAAAATCCATATCTCAAATCGTAGACATAGAAAACTCGTATCTCCAATCGTACACAGAGAAATCTTTAAACATCAACAAAATATCGTACAAATCTTTTAAAATCAACAAAATACCTTCACTGTACTCTACGCTGGCTTTCAATCTAGAAGTGATCGATTTGCAAGACGAATGAGGGTGGTAAAAACCACCTTAAGATATTAAAAAATCCATATCTCAAATCGTAGACATAGAAAATTCGTATCTCCAATCGCACACAGAGAAATCTTTAAACATCAACAAAATATCGTACAAATCTTTTAAAATCAACAGAATACCTTCACTGTACTCCACGCTGTCTTTCAATCTAGAAGTGATCGATTTGCAAGACGAATGAGGGTGGTAAAAACCACCTTAAGGTATTAAAGAATCCATATCTCAAATCGTAGACATAGAAAACTCGCATCTCCAATCGCACACAGAGAAATCTTTAAACATCAACAAAATATCGTACAAATCTTTTAAAATCAAGAGAATACCTTCACTGTACTCCACGCTGACTTTCAATCTAGAAGTGATCGATTTGCAAGACGAATGAGGATGGTAAAAACCACCTTAATATATTAAAAAATACATATCTCAAATCGTAGACATAGAAAATTCGTATCTCCACTCGTACACAGAGATATCTTTAAACATCAACAAAATATCGTAGAAATCTTTTAGAATCAACAGAATACCTTCACTGTACTCCACGCTGACTTTCAATCTAGAAGTGATCGATTTGCAAGACGAATGATGGTGGTAACAACCACCTTAAGATATTAAAAATCCATATCTCAAATCGTAGACATTGAAAATTCGTGTCTACAATCGTACACAGAGAAATCTTTAAACATCAACAAAATACCGTACAAATCTTTCAAAATCAACAGAATACCTTCACTGTACTCCACGCTATCTTTCAATCTAGAAGTGAACGATTTGCAAGACGAATGAGGGTGGTAAAAACCACCTTAAGATATTAAAAAATCCATATCTCATATCGTAGACAGAAAATTCGTATATCCAATCGCACACAGAGAAATCTTTACACATCAACAAAATATCGTACAAATCTTTTAAAATCAACAGAATACCTTCACTGTACTCTACGCTGAGTTTCAATCTAGAAGTGATCGATTTGCAAGACGAATGAGGGTGGTAAAAACCACCTTAAGATATTAAAAAGTGCATATCTCAAATCGTAGACATAGAAAATTCGTATCTCCAATCGTACACAGAGAAATCTTTAAACATCAACAAAATATCGTACAAATCTTTTAAAATCAACAGAATACCTTCACTGTACTCTACACTGACTTTCAATCTAGGAGTTATCGATTTGAATGATCGAAGTGATCGCTTTGAATGATCGAAGTGATCGATTTGAATGATCGAAGTGATCGCTTTGAATGATCGAAGTGATCGATTTGAATTAATCGAAATGGTCGATTTGAATAATCGAAGTTATCGATATGAATGATCGAAGTGATCGATTTGAATGATCGAAGTTATCGATTTGAATGAATCGAAATGGTCGATTTGAATAATCGAAGTTATCGATATGAATGATCGAAGTGATCGCTTTGAATGATCGAAGTGATCGATTTGAATGAATCGAAATGGTCGATTTGAATAATCGAAGTTATCGATATGAATGATCGAAGTGATCGATTCGAATGATCTAAGTGATCAAGACCGATGAGGGTGGTAACAACGAAAGCAAAAAACGTTGACACATTTCACCGATTAACCACAACGATGATAAATAGATAGATAACCAGAAACAATAAGCAATAACTTCGTCGTTTAAACGAACCATCACATATACTCCCAGCAATTAAGCTCGCGAAATTATGAATCCCCTCACCGCACAATCGCGTTTTACAGTGCTGGTGTTCGTATTTATTCAATTCGGAACTGTACGATGTGGAAGGCGAGGAAGGAACCGTCTGCAAACCGAAGCTACGAAGGCCGGTTACACCACCGATATTCCGCACGACAAGATTGTGGCGAATTCGCAAAGCGCGCAAAACAATTGGAAACCAGCCAGCTCGATTTTTAAGGGAGTCAAAATACCTACAAAGGAACCTGGCGATGTGGATATACCGGAGGTGTCCTGTCCGAAGGTGTTCGAATATAGATATGCCTACGAATTTGGTGGATATTTCGGTGTTTTGTCTATACAAAAACCGTATGGAGTGAAACACGTTGAATTAGAACTGAATATGACCATCGACAGACCAATAAATAAAGTGGTAAGTATGACTCTCTGCATGTTTCATTCTAATGTTTTCGCCAATCCAACAGCACCTAGAATATAGAACATGAAAACAAAAATTTCTTTCGTTGTACTTAGGATAACCTCAAGTTGATTTTACTGTCAACTCCAGAGGAGCTGTACGCGTCTGACGTCATACATTGGGCGGTGACGTTTCCCTACCAGGATTTGTTGCCGGCTGTAACTTTGGTCAAGTTTAACAACTTAGCATTATGCAGAAACAATCCTCCATACCGTAAATACTACTGATAACTATAATATTTTACTGACAGCATGTTTTTTTCTCGCAGTAACTTTACTTGTTTGTACTTGTAGCGGTGCCAGGTGTGTTTAGGTCTAAGTTATGGGTCAAACACGATGTAGCGCTTGAAGTTTTATATAAAGGTGAGTAAACGTCGCCATGCGTCTTATATACTAAATCTTATCTTATGCGAATTACGTCATGCTGCAGCAGCATTGCTCGAAATGGATCAAATGTTTCAAATTTCGCCAATTGCAGGTAAGGTCCGGGACTCCAAGTCGTCGCACAAGACCCTAAGGGTCATAAGGTCGGACAAGAAGAACAAGTATGCAGACGTCATGAACAACTACCCGCCGTTGCAAAGTCCGGGATACGGAGTTCCACCCGGGGAGTATCCGAGGGACGAAGAAAAGTTGGCCATGGAAGAACTGAGCAAGAGTCTCGACCACGGGATGAGCCACAGACACAAAGACTTGCTTGATGATGATGATGATTATTATGACTATTACTATGACGACGACTATTATTACGACGATGACTATTATTATGACGATGACTATTATTATGACGATGACGCGCATGCGGGGTTTGAATTAACTTCTCATGAGTCCGGAACGCACTTGTCGTTCAAGCCACAAAGTGATACATACGCCATATCGTACATCTACAAATGGAAAGGTTTTATTAGCTATGACCGTTTAAGGTCATTCATTGCCACATCACCACCAAAAAAATAGATTTTCTTGGTTCTCAACTCAAATATCTCAGATTTTCAAGAGATTTTCGGTAGGATGGTAGAGACTTTCATGAAATTTTGTGGATGAGTGGCATGCGATGGCCTTTAAGCCCTTAATAATTGTAATTTTCCCGTTTTAAGATGACGACCAGGAGGCGGCGCACGACTACGGGGAAGAAGAAGACGCAGATCAGACCGAAAAAGAAACTGGAAACGAGAGGACTGATGATGCAGCAGATTACGAAGTCGAGAGAGATGGGGAAGACGAAGTAGAAACTGCAATCGAAAGATCTGATGATGAAGCAGATTACGAAGTCGAGAGAGATGGAGAAGAAACTGGAAACGAAAGAACTGATGATGAAGCAGATTACGAAGTAGAGAGAGACGGGGAAGACGAAGAAGAAACTGGGAACGGAAGAACTTATGAAGAAGATGAAGCAGATTACGAAGTCGACAGGGACGTGGAAGACGAAGAGGAAACCGAAGAAGAAACCGGAAAGGAAAGAACTGATGATGAAGCAGATTACGAAGTAGAGAGAAACGGGGAAGACGAAGAAGAAATTGCAAAGGAAAGAACTGACGATGAAGTAGATTACGAAGTAGAGAGAGATGGGGAAGAAACCGGAAACGAAAGAACTGATGATGAAGCAGATTACGAAGTCGAGAGAGACGGGGAAGAAACTGGCAACGAAAGAACTGATGATGAAGCATATTACGAAGTCGAGAGAGATGGGGAAGAAATTGGAAACGAGAGAACTTATGATGAAATAGATTACGAAGTAGAGAGAGACGGTGAAGACGAAGAATTAACTGGAAACGAAAGAACTGACGATGAAGGAGATTACGAAGTCGAGAGAGATGGGGAAGAAACTGGAAACGAAAGAACTGATGATGAAGCATATTACGAAGTCGAGAGAGATGGGGAAGAAATTGGAAACAAGAGAACTTATGATGAAATAGATTACGAAGTAGAGAGAGACGGTGAAGACGAAGAAGAAACTAGAAACGAAAGAACTGATGATGAAGCATATTACGAAGTCGACAGAGATGGGGAAGAAACTGGCAACGAAAGAACTAATGATGAAGCATATTACGAAGTCGAGAGAGATGGGGAAGAAACTGGCAACAAAAGAACTGATGATGAAGCATATTACGAAGTCGAGAGAGATGGGGCAGAAACTGGAAACGAAAGAACTGATGAGGAAGCAGATTACGAAGTAGAGAGAGACGGTGAAGACGAAGAATTAACTGGAAACGAAAGAACTTACGATGAAGGAGATTACGAAGTCGAGAGAGATGGGGAAGAAATTGGAAACGAGAGAACTGACGATGAAGGAGATTACGAAGTCGAGAGAGATGGGGAAGAAACTGGAAACGAAAGAACTGATGATGAAGCAGATTACGAAGTCGAGAGAGACGGTGAAGACGAAGAATTAACTGGAAACGAAAGAACTGACGATGAAGGAGATTACGAAGTCGAGAGAGATGGGGAAGAAACTGAAAATGAAAGAACTGATTATGAAG
>JAWQRJ010003194.1:0-12384 GCA_033557515.1 Diorygopyx duplodentatus | reverse complement strand
AAACATATATTTGCCCAAAGTCGCACCGTTTAGAGCAGGTCGGGGGGGTTAAGTGAGAAAAAGTCGTGTGAGTGAGCCACACCAGTTGATTTTTATGCTGATTTTGAACTTTTTGCAGGCCGAGAAAACTGGTTTAGAATATTTTTTTGGGTAGGAAAGCTCTAGAGCGAGCTTTCATTAATTTTATGTTATTTGATACGATTTTAAAGAAAACTGAAAAAAAATTCAAAAATATTTCTTTTGGATATTTATTATCCAATTAAGGCAAAATGTCCTCACTAGACATTTTGATGCTATCTTATGATTTGAACGCTTTAAACAGAGTATCAAAAAGTCAAATTAAACAGTACGAGATATTGACATGTGATATCACTGGAGATGACTTTACCGACGATGATAACGTTGATGATAGTGATAAAATCTTCAATTCTTCAAAAACATATGTAAAGAAACTGAAAATTTGTACTGTTATAAATACGGCCCAATAATAATGCAGCATTGACCACGTCATTGCGAAATCAGCTCAAGCTAAAATACCGCATACGTTCGATATATATGAAAAAATATTTTCGTTCGATATATATCTATGAAAAAATCTAGACAATATATCATAGATTTAAAACCAGAAAGAAAGAAAGAAAGATAAAAGCCAGTAATTATAGTATCATCACAGACAAACGATAGAGTATTGGAATCAAGTATTAGAAGACGGAAAAGGAAGAACTGTAGCTAACGAAGTTATCGAAGTCTTTGAAAAATTTTGAATCAAAGAAAAAAATTCCAAGCATTTGCTTTGATGCAACCAGAAACTGAAACTCAGGTAAGTTATTTTGTTTTATTTTTGAAAATCATAATATTTGTTGTCTTTAAGGACGTATAAATGGAGCAGCAGCATTGATAGAATAGCAACCAGGAAGATCTTTGATGAACCTAGGATAACTAGATTACTAACAGTCGTCATATTTTTAAGACGGTCCTGCTGTCCAAGTTTTTGAATGGGCGACGAAATCACCGGAGATCACAGAGTTCGGCGACTTTAAAAACAACTGGAATAACATTGACAAATCCATCTCAAATTACTGGCAGATCAAAGCCACTTCTTAAATCTGTTTCAAATGAAGTTATTAAATTTTGTCATCAGGCGTTACGATGTCCATCAACCTCTCAGCCATAAAATGAATACATTGTTTCTCCATAAGATTGTTTTTCGTGATAACTTTCTTAAAATTAAAGATATGTTAAATCTGCACCACCAGAAAGCTTGTTCTTTTCCGCATCTAAGGGTGGTTCGTCGGTCGACTTCCCAGTAATTACTCCTGAGAAAAATTGGAAAGCCGAGGGTGTACCAGAATTAGGTTCACTACGTGAAAGCCCAATGCTAGTACTATATAGAACAGAGTTTTTGTTGGTCGAATTTTCACGCCATCACATAGCAATTAAGCTAATTATAACACGCTGCACGACTTGTCCTTTTCCTAGTTTATTCTACAAATTGTGTGGGGGAAAAGGGCAATTTCAACATTTTAACAATTACGTCCCCTGCGGGAGAAGGTACCTACCGCATAAAATATAAATTAGTTTTGACAGAAGGGCTTTCGTTGTTGGCGTCTGACTTTTTAGAAATTTCTCAGGGTGATTGGCCACAAAACAAAAGCTACATAAAGTTTTTATTTGAAATAAAAAGCTTAAAAATAGTTAATTATTCTGCACAGACCTCATATAGACAAACAGCTAGAGGAGATTATATTAATTGTTGAAGAAAACCGTAAAAGCTTTAAGTGTTCTTAAATTTTCTTGTTTATCTCTCTTCATTTATTACCTTCCTTATTCGTATGCTGAATAAACTATTATATTTTTACCAAACAACAGTAGTTTTCTTTAGAATCCTACAAAAAAAACATAAAATTAATGAAAGCTCACTCTAGAGTTTTCTTATCAAAAAAATATTGTTCTAAGCTAATAAAACACACCATATAAAAAAATTGTGAGACCAGTTTTCTCGGTCTGCAAAAAATTCAAAATCAAATTCAAATTTGACTTTGATGGAGCTTTTGAAAATGAGCTTAATGAAGAGTTACATGGCAATCTGAAAGATATTATTTTAAGAGCATAGGAAGAAGGTAGAGACATACGCCTTCAAACAAGAAGCTGGATTAGAATTTGAAGAATTCGTTGAACCTCAGGAATCACATTTTGTTGAACTAGAAATTGAGGGCGAAGAAGATATAAATTTTGTAAATGAAGATAATAAGATAATACCTGTGATGGAGGCATAATATCACTTTAGGGAGTTGACTACAGCAAAACCCAACAGAATTTTGCTACTGAAGAAAAGAAGAAGAAATATTTTTCTTGTTATTTGTGATATTATTTTACCATTTCCTGCTTTTAGAGTAAGTTCAAGCTACAGTTTAAGTTACAGTAAATCTTCTCATTTATGAAGATCGTGTCACATTGATCTTCTGCCCTTATTTGCAGTCTTGGTTATTGTGCTTCTATGAGTAATAACTGCTGGAAGTCTAGTTAGCCCTTGCAAAATGTTGTCGTCATCCAGTTCGCCAGATCGATATGTAACTGGAGCGGTTCGCATTTTTCTTTTTGCGTTGTGCGCCGAGCGCTCGCGTTCTCTTTTTCTTTTCGTTTCGTTCGTCGTCTTGCAGCGCCGCCTTTAAAACTGCGAGCGATCGCGACACCGGCCCCCTTTGATCTTGCCGCGGTAAAAATTGCGCGAAATTCCAAATATTGCCAGTCGTTAGTACCTACTCAGTGAGGATGCAGGCCGACTTACGTCTGTCTGCAGTTGCTGGCTGGCTGCCGGTCCATCTCTTGCCCTGTCGACCGCCGGTCGCCGCTGAAACCCAAACGTGGAGGAACTGTTGGCCGCGACGAGGAGAGGTCCGTCGACTTCTGCGCTTGGATTCCTGCAGCGGAGCATTTGTATTTGGGACATCATAAAACATGCGGAGGTTAGGAACAGCGGACTGAACTGGATTCCTAGAGATTCGGAGAAATGCGTTCTTGGAGGAAATGCGACTGTTTTCAGGTTTAAATAATCAAGTATACATGGTAGAATATTTTCATAATAATAAACCTCCAAAAATCGTCCATGTACTGGATGTTTCATATCCTGCTTATATGTGTGGTTATTTGTTGAAGTACTTCCGAATACAGAGTCAAAAATATCAAAGTTATATACACGTACATAGTTGCACGTTCGATTTAACACCTTATATTTATAAATCATACCGTTTAAAGACATATGCTGGTAGCAACTTATTTCTTGGAATTAACAGCAGTGATATATCGGCGCTATTTTAATCCACACGGAAGGTGTTATGTCTTTTGTACTTTGAATACTAGTAACTACAGTTATAGCTAATGTGTTACCAATAGCTAGTTTATGAATATGACATCAAATTGTAGGGATCATTTTATTGAAATGTAGTAATACGTTTTAGAATACTTAACAAGAAGAGAGATTTGCAAAAATTTCGAGACATTTTTCAAGAATTATATAAAAGGACTGAATTTGACATAAAACGGATTCCTCCAACTCTTCACAAGATTTTGATGCATTCGTGCAAACTAAATGCATTTTTCGAATTGTCACTTATCTATTTGTCGGAAGAAGCAATACAAACTAGTCATAAATTCCTGAAATTGACAAGAAATTCCTTTTCCAGGAGAGCTTCAAGAAAATGGGGCATCGAAGACATTTTTAGATATTTAATGATTCTTTCTGATCCCCACATTACAAGAATTAGTGAACAAAGAATAAGAATTTCAGGGGAACTATCTAGTCGCGAGGGATTTAAGTACTTTGAAGGCAATTTTATATAAATATATCATTTAAAAAATATGTACTTAATATCGAATTATATACTTATGTACTTAATGTTTGTTTCAATTGAAAATTGTCTGTCTAACGATGATAATGAATAAGAAGAAGACGTAGAAGATGTATTGAAGAGGCATAACTTTTATATTCTTTTTAATTCAAATGCCTTTTCAATTATTTGAAATGACAAAAAAAGGTTATCAAAGAATATTTATTATTTTATTATACTTAATTTTAAATTAGTAAACCTAGCAAATCATTAATTATTAAATTAACAATTAAATTAGCTTAATTTCTTATATTTTTTATTGTTCAAGTAGAAATCTAATTTTGTATTTCAACAAAACATTTTTTGTATTTCTATTTTTTATTTAAAATATTGTATAAGTAAAACATATCGATTCTAAACCGATTTACAACATATTTCAAACAAATTTAAATAAAATAAAATCAAATTTTTATAAATAAAATTATGCACCCAATATCGTTTTACGTCACCTTTTATAGTTTTTATTGATTGATTTTTGAAGTCTCTGGGATTAGATTGAGCAGCTGCATAGATGTGTAAGTTGGATCTCGCCCTTTGAGAATAGTAGTTGTTATGTTGAATGTATGTTGGAATGTTAATAAAGGCGTTGTTATAATAGTATTGTTATTTAAAAAAAATATTAAAAATAAATATTATAATACCTCATTCTATAAATATGTTGCTTATTACTTACTTTTTAACATTTCTGTAACCTAACAATCAGACACTTTTCTAAACTTGCCTTCAAAAAGCTCAATATTCGCAGTATAGTGAAACGAAATACAATTTCTGCAACTATAATAATTATGCAAACCAAGTAGAAGAAGGAGAAGAACTTTAAATACTTAAAGTTCGGAGTAGAACTTAAATATCTACTGTAGATGTAGATATTTATGTAATTAATACATATATATTGTATTAATACATATATATTTATGTAGATATTTATGTAATTAAATATGCAATATTTTCCCAAATCAAGAAGAGAAATATATTTCATGTGAACATTTCTCAGAATTAAGAAAAAAATATTTGAAATGTTGCAGAAAAAGTGTGGATCTTTGCTTCAGAAATTAGATGTATTCACTATTAATCTTATCCTGCTTCAGTGACTAGCGCAGAAAGAATCCGCATTTTTTATGACATTTCAATATGAGAAAAATTTCTCAGTATATACACACACAGTATGCACATAAAGTATGAAATCATTTCATTATTTTCAAAAATTTAAATTATTTGGGGAAAGATATTTGACCACTTTTGGACCATTTTTACACACAAATTACGCGGACCAAATTATTGAAGATTTTAAACTTTTCATGGGAAAAGGTTAATAGAAGGTCTATTCTTATAGACCTCTATGTCTTCTTATCATATAGAACAAATGAAAGTTTGCCCAACTTTGCCCACGAATGCATGGAGAAGAGGTAATAAATATCATGTAATGGTTATCTTCGAAAAGTATACATTTTGATAATGATACGGTGAAGAGAGAGAGAATTGTTGCCAATAGTGGAATTGCATAAGAAGAAATATACATTCAGAGAGTTGTTGATCAAATGTCAGAAAATCGGGGCATTACAGTATTTCGTTTGCCTCCTTACCATTGCGAACTCAATTCCATAGATTCCTATATATAGAACCTCACACAACATTCTAATTGGTTGAGGTTAGGAATTCCGAGCAAATTTTATAAGACTTAGAGCACAGTCAGAGTTAAAATGAACGTCAAAATCAAGATTGGTATGAATGTTAAGTAAAGCACATATTTCGTTTTGTGTTTGTACTCTCACCATAGCCAAAATCATTACAGGAATTTCAATTCTCTGATATACAGATAAACGGACTGTGTTGAGAAATCCACAAAAACAATTTGAAAATTCCCAATAACTGGCAAGTTGGTATTAACTTTTATTTGAAGTATTTTTTCCTAAACCGAACCGTAAGAGATACACGATAATAATGTTAATAGTAATGTTAATAAATAGTGTTTATACATTTAGCTTATTTTTTCTTGAAAACCGTGACTCCTACCTAAATTTAACAAAATGATATTTTTTGTGCAATTTGAATGAGCGAATTATATTCGGAAGAAAAATTGGTAAAAAACTAACGACAAAGAATATTCTTCAGAAAAAATACCGAAAGTCTTCATTGTCGAACATCCTTAAAATTAAATATTAATTATTTTTAATTAAAATTATTTTAGTTCCTTTAGGAAGAACTTTAGGACACACGTTTATTTGTTAGTTTATATTTAAATAATGTATTAATTAAAATCAAAGTGACCCAGGGTTAAAATAATTTTATTTTCCAAGACAAACAATTTATTCCATAGTTTATGCACAGATACAGTCTGTGCATAAACAGTGTAGTGTTATAACATGTAAATTAAATGTTTTTATTGTTTATTTTCATCTGTTTTGTTTAAGATACCTTCCCTTCTTCATTTTCAGAATAGTCCCAAATAAATTCAAAAATCAATCAATTATTTTCAAAAATTTGTGAGCATTGCTGCTGATTTATATCTGTTCTTTATGTTTACCTGTTTAAGTTAAAAATGTGCATTTTCACAATTTTCCTAAATTGCGAGCTTTTAACTCCACATAATTGGTGTCCAACGTGGGGCTGACTCAACACACTGATATAATTCAATTTCTATGTTTGTTAAGAACCCAAACATTTCCCTAAACGACAAGATGATAGAATTACAAATGTGGATAGTAGGTACTATTTCTATTATGCAAAATTCTATTCAAAATCTAAATGACATCGTTTATGGTGACCTTTTTGGGCAAACCCAGAACAACTAATTTTTAACCAAGAACAGCTCCGAAAATTTGATAGGAAAATTAGAAATAACCCCATACATCACCTAAATTGTTTGAACAACTTAATTAATCACAACATGAATTTTAAAACAATATCAAATATAATAAGAATTGCAATTTGGAATAATTTGGAATAAAACTTTCAAAACACTCTTTTTAAACAAATAGAGGTAGGAACAAGACCAATCCAAATTGAGGGAATATTTATTTATGGGAAAATACACTGATAACCGAATATAAAGGGAAACAGTTTCATAAAAAAATAGTTTATTTAATAATTTAGAACAATAATCAATAATAATATATAATTAATACCAGAAAAATACTTAATAAAATATATTTCAAAGTATTTTGACATGGAAATTCAAAGAGCAGTAATACTTCAAAACATATCAAATGCCCAAGATATTACAACTTTAGCAAAAAAAATTAGGATGAAATTTCGAAACCCCCCAACTTCACGTTCGTTTCAATGCGAATCAGAACGAAAAAAGTAAAACAAACTATAACCAATCAAGCACTTTAATAAATAAAGATAATAAAGCTTTTAACAAAAATGATATTTTCGGAAACATCTATCGTATTTCGCGAAATGACTCGAAATGTTGATGTCATCACAATCTGCCTTATAAGACATAGCTTCATATGCAAGGGAGGCAACAAAACTTTGTTCACTTGAACGATGCCATTGTAAATTATGTTATTACATTCTTATCTAACAAAATGTTCTTGAGATGCTCTACTGTCCCAAAGCTGTAGAAAGTACGAATATTTGGGTACCCCCTTGTAATTTCAGTAAAAAATCTAGCATCTTAAAATTACATACATACATCCCACTGATACCTTTCATAGTTAATTTTGTACAGCAATGATTTAACAATAAATCAAATTTAAAATTTTTGCTGTTTTCCTATTTATTAATTTCCCAATTTATCAATTTCCAAATTTCCCAGATCTTAAATTTACAGATTTTTACAAATGTTCTCATTTTCTGAATTTTTTAGTTTCTTACTTCCTAATTTTTTAAATTTCGCAATTGCTCAATTTCAATAAATATTCCATTTTCTTACATTCTCAATTTAATTTATTAATACGTTGATTTCCAAATTGAATTCTCCAATTTCGCACTTGTTCTGTTTATTTATCAATTTCTAAATTTCTAAATCACCTGTTTCTCAATTTGAAAACTTCTCATTTCCCAAATTTTCTGTTTCTGAATTCTTAATTTCTCAACTTGTCAATGTCCCATTTTCGCAATGTATCAATTTAAAATTTTTGCTATTTTTCTATTTATTAATTTCCCTTTTCCCAATTTATCAATTGCCCAGATTTTAAATTTACAGATTTTTACAAATGTCCTCATTTTCTGAATATTTTAGTTTCTTACTTCCCAATTTTTTTAATATCACAATTGCTCAATTTCAATAAATATTCCATTTTCTTACATTCTCAATTTTATTTATTAATTCGTTGATTTCCAAATTGAATTCTCCAATTTCCCATTTCCTCTGTTTATTTGTCAATTTCTAAATTTCACCTGTTTCTCAATTTGCAAACTTCTCATTTTCCAGATTCCCAGTTTCTGAACGCTTAATTTCTCAACTTCCAAATTTTCCATTTTTTCAAAATATCTACTTCCTAAATTTCCAATTTCTCAGTTTCCAAATTTCTTGTCTTCTAAATTTAAAAATTTCTCAATTTTCCAAATTCTCAGTTTCTGAATGCTTAATTTCTCAACTTCTAAATATCCCGTTGCCTCAAAATGTCCCTAAATTTCCAATTTCTCAATTTCCAAATTTCTCGGCTTCTAAATTTGAAAATTTCTGTTTTCCAGTTTCTCACTTTCTGAACGCTTAATTTCTCAACTTCTAAATATCCCGTTTCCTCAAAATGTCCCTAAATTTCCGAATTTTCCAATTTCTCAACTTTCAGTTTTTCAATTTCCAAATTTCTGTTTCTAAATTTAAAAATTTCTCAAATTCATCCTGATGTGTACAGGTGTACAAAAATTAAGTCTAAATAATGACTTAATGAGTTTTAAATGGTAATAACTTGTTTAATTTAAATGAAATAAAATAAAAACGAATACTACGTAACTTTATTTAAGCATACGTTACAAACTGGACATAAAATAGATTACCAAAACATTAAAATCTTGCACGATGTTGAGAAAGGACTTTGTGGGAATTGGAAATTGAAAAACACAAACACAACAATTTCTGAATTCTTAATTTTTTATCTTGTCAATTTCCCATTTTCTAAATGGACCAATTTTGGTGTTTTCCAATTTATCAATTTGCAAATTTCTGAATTTTCTAGTTTCTTAATTTCATTATTTTTGCAATTTTTGAACCCCCAATTGCTTAAATTCTGAATTTTACATTATTCCAATTTCTCAGATTGTCTCATCTTATGAACTTTCAAATATCACAGGTTTTCAGTTCATCAATTTCCCCTTTTTTCGCTGTATCGATTTCCAAATTTTCCAGTTTCCAAACCCAATTTTTAAATTATTTCCCAGCTTCTAAATTTACAAATTTTTCCCTTTGCCAGATTATCAATTTCTGAATTCTTATCTTGTCAATTTCTCATTGTATCAAGTTTAAAATTTCGCTGTTTTCATCAATTTCCCAGTATTTTATCAACCTCCATATAATAATATCTAAGATTCTAAACCTACAAATTTCTGAATTTACTAGTTTCTTAAGAGTTTCTTAATCTTTCTCCTGTTTCTAAATTTCTAATTTTTCAATTTCCTAGTTTCTCAATTTCAAAATTTCTGGGCTTCTAAATTTAAAATTTCTCAATTTTCCAGTTTCTTAGTTTCTGAACGCTTAATTTCTTACTTCAAATTTCCCACTTCTTCAAAATATCTAGTTCCTAAATTTTCTAATTTCTAAACCTCCCAGTTTCTCAATTTCCAATTTTTCGGCATCTAAATTCAAAAATTTCTCAATTTTCCAGTTTCTCAGTTTCGGAACGCTTAATTTCTCAACTTCCAAATTTCCTATTTCCTCAAAATATCTAATTTTCCAATTTCTCAGCTTCCCAGTTCCTCAATTTCCAAATTTCTCGGCTTCTAAATTTAAAAATTTGTCAATTTTCCAGTTTCTGAACGCAAAACTTCTAATTTCCCATTACCTCAAAATATCTAGTTCCTAAATTTCTTCATTTCCAATTTCTCAGCTTCCCAGTTTCAAAATTTCTAGTTCCTAAATTTTCTAATTTTTCAATTTCTCAGCTTCCTAGTTTCTCAATTTCCAAATTCCTCGGATTCTAAATTTAAAGATTTCTCAATTTTCCGGATTCTCAGTTTCTGAACGCTTAATTTCCCAACTTCTAAATTTCCATATCCTAAAAGTATTTACTTCCTAAATTTTCTAATTTTCCAATTTCTCAGCTTTCTAGTTTCTCAAATATCCAAATTTCTCAGCTTCTAAATTTAAACATTTCTCCGTTTTCCAGATTCTCAGTTTCTGAACGCTTAATTTCCCAACTTCTAAATTTCCCATTTCCTCAAAATATCTGGTTTCTAAATTTTCTAATTTTCCAGCTTCCTAGTTTCTCAATTTCCAAATTTAAAAATTTCTCAATTTTCCAGTTTTTCAGAATGCTTCATTTCTCAAGTTCTAAATTTCCCATTTCCTCAAAATATCTAGTTCCTAAATTTCTTCACTTCCAATTTCTCAGCTTCCCAGTTTCAAAATTTCTTCTTAGTTTCTGAATGCTTCATTTCTCATCTTTTTTAAAAGACTTTAAAGATACGTTTTTTTTGTATTCAAAGGGCTACGTCGTAGTCCAATGGCTGGAGGGTGTAGTCGAAAACTGTTGGCCACAGAAGATTGAACTGTTGCCCGACACCGTTGATTACGCTTACTCCTATGATGACAACGATGACAGGTCCCAAGTATCGTGGGAAACGGAGAGTATCGAATCTATTCCGGGAGATATGACAGATGAGACTACGCTTCAGAACATGGCAGCCAGGTAGAACTTTGTAATAATATAATTCGGTTTACCGATGGTATTTTAAGTTGCAATATAAGAATTTCGAGAAGAAACTAAAACGCTGCGAACGATAAATGAGAACATTGCACTTTATTAAATCTACAGGTTGGATTTCGTCCGGAACCGCATTGTCTACCTCAAGGAAGTGTTCCGGGAGCACAGCATCAAGGAGAGCTTCGCGTACTTGCGCGACCTCCTGATGGTCTACGACAATTCCAGCTATCTAGACAAGCTCTTGGACACATCGTTTTTCAGTCCCAAAAGCAGACATTACCAGGTAGGGGGACGAATGAAAAAAGTTTTTGTTCTGTCAGTATTTTGAGTTTGATTTATTGTTGCAGGCTCTGATGGCGCAGGTTAGAGAGAAAGCGAAAGGTTGGGGCGTCGAGTTCAGAGGCCGCCTCTTCAGCGTAGACAATCAATCGCCGTCCGTTAACAAAGTGAAAATGGCCGAGAAGGAGAACATCAACAAGGTCGTCAAGTTGGAGCACAAAATCAACGCCCAATTGGAGAGCAACAAGGAGACGGCGGCCCCTAAAGATGCGGCAGGAGGTAAGCTCTTTTAATTTTATTTATTAACCAAAAAAGAATAACGGCAATTAAAGAAAATGAAAAATTTGAAATGAATTTCGGGTATTATAGAAACTCAGGGAATTCTAGTAATTTTCCAACTCATGAATTCTCGCTGAAACAAACGTGTTTCTAACCTATTTCCTATGCTGTGTTGAACCACTCGTACGGGCGTGAAACCTAGCAATAAAGTGTTGGCTCGAGAACGATTTACGAACGCGGTACTAAATGTGTTCGCAGAACCGTCGACGCCGCTGACGCCGCAGCCCGACGCCTGCGCGGTCGGCCACGAGAACCTGTGCGTTGAGCTGCTGTCGATGTTGAAGGCGCGCATGGACCTGGCGTACGCGGAGATCATCTCGCGGATAGGCGGCGCGCAGGCCCTCTCCGTCATGACCAAGGCGTCGGAGGCGAACGTCACGCCGAACGTGTCGACGCCCGTGCCCGCCTTCCCGATGACGCCCGACGACCCGTCCGCCTGCCAGAGCCCGCCCGCGTTCCCGAAGCAGCCCGTCGACTGCGAGAAGGAGGCGTACATGCTGCTCGACGATGCGCCGACCGCCCACCACTTCTACGGCAACAAGTTCGACCCGACGGACAAGCAAAGGTAAGGGGGGGACCGTAATCGGTGACAAATTTTGCTGTTGTCAATTAACCATTTTCGCAATGTATCAATTTAAAATTGTTGCTGTTTTCCTATTTATTAATTTCCCAGTTCATCAATTTCCAAATTTTCCAGATTTTAAATTTACAGATTTTTACAAATGTTCTCATTTTCTGAATATTTTAGTTTCTTACTTCTTAATTTTTTAAATTTCGCAATCGCTCAATTTCAATAAATATTCCATATTCTTACATTCTCAATTTAATTTATTAATTCGTTGATTTCTAAATTAAATTCTCCAATTTCTCACTTCCTCCATTTATAATTCAATTTCTAAATTTCATCTGTTTCTCAATTTGCAAACTTCTCAATTTACCAGGCAGAGAACCTGGAAAAATCAATTTCCAAATTTCCCAGATTTTAAATTTACAGATTTTTACCAATGTTCTCGTTTTCTGAATTTTTTAGTTTCTTACTTCCTAATTTTTTAAATCTCGCAATTGCC
>JAWQRJ010003193.1:0-12384 GCA_033557515.1 Diorygopyx duplodentatus | reverse complement strand
CTTATAAGCAGTTTCGCCATTTGCGGTTAATTTACGTACCTGAGAACCGCTTTTATGGTGAAAACCAATTACCAAAACGTAAAGAATCGGACCCTGCGAGTCGTCCATCGTAAGTTTGCCTGGTTATTCGAAAAAAACCGTAACATTTAACTTGTTTATAGCATATTTTAACAGCGGGTACTTCAGAGGGCATTGCTACCAACTATGCTTTTGGAAAGATCACTATTAAACGTCAATAGTTGCTGTAATTAATTGTTTATAATCATTTGAATGAATGTTTATTCTCTAACTGATAGCTAACTCAATTTTTTCTCTTTGTAACATTTATTTATTTAAGTTGCAAGTTGCAGGCAACCTTGCGGTGAACACTGGTTTTAATTTGTGATATTTATTTTTCTGGTAGTTGGTGCTATTCGAAAAGATGACTGATGAATGCATTTCGAAGATATTTAACGCTAATTCTTAATACTACCTATCAGGTAAGATTTTTGAAGCAATATTTCTTACTTACTTCTTAATGATCTTACATCAGGAAATACGAATAAACTACCATAACTTTGTTATTTATAATAGTAAATATTTATTTGACTAAAGTGGCACCGTTTAGAGATCGGGGGTTAGGTGAGAGAAAGTCGTGATCTACACCAGTTGATTTTCATAACTTTTAAGACTAAGTTTTTAAGTTTATTTTTCTGTAACTATACAAGTAAGGAAAATGGTAAAGGACCTTTCTACTGCATTTGTCCTTTATCGCGTGCTTATAAATAATTGAGTAGATGTTATAAAACAGTTGCATCAAATCTATTAAATGATTTATTGTTGATAATAATTAAAATTAATATTTTAATTTATAAAAGTTATAATTAGTTTCTCGTTTATTGAACGCTACACACACTAATTTATAATATGCTTGTTTTTATCGTTCTGATTTAATTACTATTTAATTATCTCCCGGGTAAACCAACTATTTCATATAGTGAACAAAAAGAGAAAAACCTTAGGAAGAACTTTAGGATTTAAAATTAAATCCTCTTCTGAAGTCTTTTTTTTTTAATTATTCTCAAAATTTTGTAAGCGTTACTGCCGATTTATATCTTCTATTTATATTTACATATTTATATTAAAAATGTGGATTGAAAACCGTATTTCCTTTCTTCTTCATGGCTTCAAAATTATAAAGATTCGTTGCTAATTGGGTTGATTAGTCTATAATAATAAAGTGTTGATATAAATTATTTTGATTTATTATTTGTATTTCTCATCTTTAGAACATATATAAATAAGAATAAAACCAAGATTGATCATACATTAGCACTGCAATACGCGTATGGAAAACGCCTTTTATAAGGATAGTAAAACATAATGTTTTATTTCGATGTAATTTTTAAAAAATTAACTATTATTTTCAAGCTTTTAGTTGTGATTTGGGTTCAGACAAAGATGGAGTAGCGCTCTCTAAATCTTACATACTTTTCCTATTAAGTAGATAATAGATTGGGTTAATTGAAAATTCTGGCTTGACTTGGAGTACAATAACTGAACACCAAAAGAAAAAAACCATGAAGGCTGTGTAATGGATGTATCTTTATGAGAAACTGGGCAAAGTTTTATAGAAGTAAATCAATATGAACTGGTACAATGCAAGATGTCCTTTATTGTACAAAGATCAAATTGATACATTCTTCTCATTTGATTCGTTGGGCAAAACCAGAATGTTATCTTTGGACATGAATGATACAGTCAATTAGTTATTTCTTACAATTTATCTTTTGCAAAATGATGCGCTACAACAGAACTGACTAAAGATGAATTCACGTTGCAAAGGCGTAACAATTTTCAGACATCGGTATTTAGATTTGATGTGGATAAAAGCTGAAATCTTTGTATATATACCAATCTAACTATGAATAGTAGAACACAAAAATTTAAAGAAACATATCCAAACAAAACCGTACATAAGCGCTTAACAAATACTTTATATTCCAGAAACGTTTTATGCTATTTGCCCACAGTAAAGCCAATAACAAAATTTATTGATTAAACAATTTTCTCATTATGTATTTAACGTAATCTTGCGTAAGTTGTTCACTTATGATAGTTTACACTCTTACGCGGTTGACGATGGAATTCTAATTGGAAGCTTTTAAAAGTGTTATAGCAGAAAATTTTACAATAAACGTTAATATGTTGCGTATACAATTTTGAAAATTAAATTTAAATCAATTGACTATGACATGACTATGACACGTTATCTACTTCCTGTTTTATATAACGCATTATGCCGACGTGATTAATAATGTGGTTAATATTGTGGTTTATGATGAGTAGACACATTGTGTTTATCTATACAATTGCGGTTGGCATTTAGTATAGTTCGGTGAAGTTTCATTTTGAGGAAGTATATCTAAACAAGAATTATAAAATCAGTGGCATGAAATTTTGAGCCTGTCCATAAAAATTGTACATTTTCACCGCATACGCCTACCAACTAAAAATAGTGCTGGCACCGCTAACGTATGTATACATATGGAACGTGACATGAAAATAATACAGTGGAACCGGATGTTCAGCTTGGTGGTTTGATCACGATACGGTTGTACAAAGTTGAATAGGCTGTTAGATGATTATCGGGTTGTTTACACGATTTTTCTAGTTCGTCTCGCTTTTAATTTGATAAACGTGAATATATTGCCGGATTAGTTTGGTGGTGGGGTCAGCGGCTCCAGTAACTCCGTTTATTATGGTTAACGTCTGCGTATCTGGGAATTTAATGCCTCTAGTATGAATTTACGTCAGATTATAGCCCATGAACTAACTTAAGATGATATACTACCCTAGAGTTTACTAGGATCAGAGTTATGCGTGCTTAGGATAATTTACTTGCCGTAGGACAGTCAGATTATGGTTTTTGCAGTAGTGGCGTCATATTGAATGTTTTAACACATTTTTGAGTACTTGCAATATTTTTGCTAGAAATAACAAGTGTATATGATCAAAGGTTATATATAAAAAGATAAGATTAAGAATGTAGGTACTCGTTAAATTTGCTATAGAGGAGACAACACAATAGCTAATTTAAGGCGAGCAAAATGGTCAGATTATTTTCAGACAATAAACAAGTGTCATAAAGATTATGGACTTCACAATGCACGTTACACTCCATCCATGTATACCATTGCAGATATACATATAGCATAGGTAATTTTATAGTGGTGTCATTTTACATCGTAAACGTTCGAGGAATGTACTACTTAGCACAATACGCCATCTTTCTCATAAACGTGTCGTTTATTCGTCTCGCCCACTATATCCCGTTGTTTTGAAATCTTAAGGAAAGTTCTTTACCAAGCCTCCTCATGTGTGCATCAACTGTAAACCGAGAATTGTTTAACCACACGAGAGAAGGAAAAGAAACTTTTTCCTCTTCTCGAGCTATGCTCGAGTGGGCGCACTCGATGTTGTTGATTTTGATTTCGACTGTCGGTTGATCGTTATAAACAATTCACGTGCGGATTTCGACTCCCACGTGAAAATTCCTAGGTCTTGTTCCGTGCTGCGTTGCGGTTTGAGAACCCGTTTTGTCCGCAGGGGCGGCTTGAGGACACTTGAGGAGAGACTCTTCTGTGAAAAAGCAAAGGTGCTTGTATCCACGAGTGCCGTCTGTTTACAGTTATTTGGTTACTTGCACTTTTATGTCGTTGTGGTAACGAAATACATAGCTGATAATAATTAAAGAAACTATAACACAGAAAATATTATTTCTAGAAAATTTAAATTGCTATATCAAAAATTGTACAAGAATTATAATGAGGTTCTCGTTTATTGAACTTACATTAATTTATGACATGCTTGTTTTCTTATCGCTCTGATTTTACTGTTTAATTACCTCCCGGATATATACACTGTTTTATTAAAAAAGCAGCATGGAAAATCCAAAATTGAGTAAATTATATAAAATGGCCAAAAGATATTTTAAAAATATATCTTCCCACCATCCAAAGTTATATTTTAATTTGTATTTTTTGTTGTTTTAAATGCCAATCGGTTCCGAATTTAAGTTTTTAATTAAACAATTAATTAAAGTTTCCGAATTTACTAGTCAAGCCACTGTTACATAGGGAAGAAAACAAATCTGAATATCAAAATAAATATAAATCAAAAATGTATGAACTCGAAATAAATAACATTGTTAGGGATTTCATTTCATATTCTGGTAAACTTTGGTATAGCAAAAATGCCAGTAGCAGCAATACAACAACTGTTTAGGGTCTAAAGTCTTCTAATACGAAATTATGAAGAACTAAGTATTCAAAATAGAAATAGATTGTAGCATAATTTCTGATAAATTTCATTAACTTTTTTTGGTAGACGGTCATCGATTTTGATATATCTTGGCGATTTAGGCCATTCTAAGACTGAACTGAGTCACACGACTTTCTCTCACGATTTTTCTAACCCCCCCCCAATCTCTAAACGGTGCCACTTTGGGCAAATAAATATTTAACAAGGATATTAGGATTGTGGAACAAAATAAAATATTCTGAATAAAATAATTACCCAACGAAACTTTTCTTTACTTTATGTTTGTTTTATTTCTTGTTCCCATTTATAACACATGTAGAAATATACGACGATGCGTCAAAACACCGAGCGCCATCTTCCAGAGAATGTTTTTTTCACGTAAAATAAAGCATTATACCTAATACAGTTTTCTTACGCAAACGCTATTTTCTCTACCTTCACTGGGATCCACTAGATGGAGACTCCTCCAATGTATTTATTATTGTTATTTGCATAATACGGACGGTTTGTTGTTGTATTATGTTATAAAAAAACTCGGCCAGTCAAGGACAGTTCAGATGAAGCTGATTGAAAAACTATTTCATCGGCGAAAATGTGCTGTATTAAACTATTAGTACCTTGTAGACCGAGCTATTGCTCGGTCTATCAGTGTTCGTTTCAATTTATAATAATAAAAAGTAATCGCCATCGTGTGGTGAAATACAAAACTAACATTCGACCAGCACACGAACGCTCCCTATTGTAGCAACCTACCTAAAAAACTCATTTTTTATATCTTAAGACGATTTTTTTGAAGGTCGGCACCTATCTCAATCAATTTCCCGCGGGTAAAACACAAAAACGCACTTTTATGCCACCATGTGCGGTTATCTTCGGACAGGCTCTTTCGCTTCCACACCGATAGATCTCGCCAGCTCTCCATAGTTCTGTTCAATGTTTTCCTTACAATTTTATTTATTTACCAAGGTATGCAAGTTATTTGATACTTGAGACCAATTATTATAGACTTGTCTCGTCAAGCTCTATAATAATTCAATCAAATTCAAATTCTTTCCTAATAGCACCAACTGTCAGAAAAATAAATATCCCAAATGAAAACCAGTATTCACCGCAAGGTTGACTGCAACTTGCAACTTAAACAAATAAATGTTACAAAGAGAGAAAAAATGGAGTTAGGAATCAGATAGAGAATAAACATTCGTTCAAATGATTATAAATAATTAATTATAGCAGCTATTGATCTTTAATAGTGATCTTTCTAAAAGCATAGTTGGTAGCAATGTCCTCTGAAGTACCCGTTGTTAAAATATGCTACAAACAAGTTAAATGTTACGTTTTTTTTGTTACGACTCGCAGGGTCCGATTCTTTACGTTTTGGTAATTGGTTTTCACCATAAAAGCGGTTGTCAGGTACGTAAAATAACCGCAAATGGCGAAACTGCTTATAAGTATTAACCACTCGGGGTTTTAGGTTAAGTTTTCTTTCCTCCCTTTGGTACCCGACTGCTAGAATGAGTGCCCGGCAGGTTGGAAGTACCTACCGACCTTGGCCCTATCCTTAAAGGCAAGACCGATGGAAAAATTGAAAAATAAAAAGTCGGAGATTTCAAGAGGGACCGTGCAGAAGTCGGTATGAGAACTAAGTATGTGATTACCGGACTCTCACAGCTATTGAATTAATAGCTAAGGCTTTTTTATTCACTAAAGAACTGCAATCTCTACTGAAATTACAGGTAAGCGAAAAAAATGTATTTCAAATACCTAGAATTCCTATGTAATCCGAATTCTTTTTCAGACCTTCCTTTATTCCTGAATGCCCTGCGAAAAGTCCAGTTAACAGATACCAAGAGTTTATTTAATACGACGTGTGATTGTTTGAAATGAAGTTTCATTGTTCCAAATTATTCCTTTTAAAAAAAAATGTAAAAAATAAAACGTAACGTGCTTATGAAAAAAAAATGTCAAAAAACCCTTGGGCATGCCAACTTTGTTTTAAAACCAGGCATTTTTTTGGTATAAATTATAAAATTGTTGCGTCATCTACGCCACAGCTGTGACGTCACCGAGTCCTTTTTTAAATGGCATCGTACGTTTTTTGGAAACACTTTTCATTGAAATCAACTGTAAGGGTAGTAGGGCTTATATACTAACCTCTATATTAAGCAAAAATATATTTATTTAGCCTTATTAATAACATGAAATATAGATAATGTATTTGGATGTAACTAGCAATAAATAGAAAAGATAGTAAAAATTTGAATTATTTTTATTAATTTTAATGAATGAAAAACTTTAGTTCATTGTTTTGAATAAATTTTAATTTCCTTTGATATCATCAGAAATTGCAAAAAAATATATTTAAGCAAAAAATGAAATATTACGGACGGACGTTCGGACCAACGGCCAAGAATGGTACCATTACTTTTAGAATACCATAATGCGTCCAGATATATTAAAATCTCGCCGTCAAAACTTTGGACCGAATGCATTATTTTCTCTTTATATGAGAGAAAGTATAAAAAGTTTCAAATAAAATTTGCAAGATTTCAGTTCTTCCCCCGTATAGAAATATTTTCATATACACTTGATGTCCCAAGTTTTCTGGACGCTATGCAACTTTAGTTTATTAAACAGAACATCCGGTATGTTACTACATTTTTGCATTCCTTTTACATTTTAATAAACATACATTTAGCCAAAGTCGTACCGTTTAGGAGTTCTTTTTTTACAAAAAAAGCATTTGTTTAATATAAAGTTATCAAATGCGAACCATAGCTCTCTTACAATACATTTCAGGAATAAATTATAAGAAATATTCAAATAATGATTGCATACTCGCACAAAATAAATTTCAAGTAAAATTTACAGTATTTTGACATCTGCATAATATAGTATTATTTTCACGTATACTATATTCTAAATAGTACCTAAACTAGACTTTTAAATGGAACACCTGTATATTATTATATTGTATATTAAATCATTTTCGAATTCGTTATTAAGTTTGGGGACAACTTTATTCTTTGGTCAAAGTCTCCCTATGTAGAAGTTATTTCACTTTTTTTTTTAAGTTGACATTTATTAATTATGGAAGGCCACAAATGTGCCATAACGCTTTTGTGAGTCATTTTAGAAAAAAAATATTTCAAATAAAAGTTACATCATTTAAAAACAAAATCATCAGAATTATATTGGTCTTTGAAAGTCCGCTAAAAAATTCAACTAATATACTAAGCATACAATAAAAATATTCTAAATATTTATTATTATTGTCCTGGCACATGCAGATCATTTTAAAAAACAGGACACGAAAATAACGAAGAATCTGACAACTGGCTGAAAAGATAAATACTAGGGATGATCAAAAAGTAAGGTTACAAAATCTGCAGTGAAACATAGCGGTTTTGTAACCTTATTTATTGATCATCCTATATTGTATAATATATTGTCGAATTTTGAACCTTGTTTTCCTTATTTGAACTTTTGTTCTACAATTATTTCAAAGTTTCATACTACGGTGACAGAGTTACCGTGTTAAAAAATATCCTCTAGATGCCACAACGATAAATCGGTTATAATGTCACGGAAATCTTTTACTTAAAACTACAAATATTGTCTAAAATACACACAGGGACATTTCAAACACCACAAATCAGAATATGCCAGGCTATAATATATTATCGAATTTTGAACCTTTTTTTGCTTATTTGAACTTTTGTTCTACAATTATTTCAAAGTTTCATACTACGCTGACAGTTACCGTGTTAAAAAATATCCTCTAGATGCCACAACGATAAATCGGTTATAATGCCACGGAAATCTTTTACTTAAAACTACAAATATTGTCTAAAATACACACAGGTACATTTCAAACACCACAAATCAGAATAGGACAGGCTTAACATTAAACATATAGATGGTCGATTGTTCCTAGCTAACATATTGCAGGTAATAATATATTACGTTGTTGAAAACTCGCAATTTCTGGGGAAATGATTATTCTTTTGTTTCACTATAAGAAGAAAACATTCTTATAATAAAATAATTGTTTAATAAAATAATAAGTTTTTGTAACAGAATTAATGTTTACAAATTTTGTCTTATCTTTGTTCCAAAATGTTTCCCTATTCCGACCAATCAAAATATACTCACAACCTATGATAGTTTTTTTTGGATAAATGTACACTGAATAAAAGTTCGAGAAGGACCTTGATGAAACTTTGTTTGTTCTAAGAAACGAACCCGTCATAACTTGGGAATATCTTTGAATTACAACAAGTTTTGTCTTGTGCCTGCTCCAACTGTTTCGCCATTCTGACCAATTCAAAATACACACATGCTTTGATAGTTTTTTAGCCAAATGTACGCTAAATAAAAATGTGCGAAAGACTTTGCAGAATCCGTTTTTTCTAAGAAACGAACCCAAAACAGAGATGATACCTTGAGGATGGCTGATTGGATATTCCTCAATTCGCTGATACTAATTTATATATGATAAGACCCATATGATATGTATGGGTCTCTGTCAAAGATTAGCAGGATTAGCACCATTAACTTATGCCGTCCCTGTGCCTTATGGTGCATCGATTGTGCACTCGGTTCCCTCTGTGTCCGCCCACGTTTCTCATTCCGCAGTGTGAGACAATTAAGACTTTTCAATCGGCTTCGTTTTCTTCTCAATCTCCGCTTTTGGTGTTAATCCCGGTTTGGAGTTATTAGCATATGAGTCGAGGAAGATTGGATATACGCCCACTAGATTGTGGGTATTTGCTGATTACCTGCCGTGCGATGATGCAGAATCTTTGGGATTGACGCCCAATTTTTTTTTTTGCTGAAAGGGATTTGTGTCTTTTCTCAGTATATATGTTTCGAGCTAATTGAAAATGTGGAGCTTACAGTATTGAAAATATACAGTTCGTTGCGGGCAACACACATGCGATTAGTATTCAAAACAAATCCCACAAACCAGCCAATTTGTGGACCAAGCAAACCGAAATAGGTCGCACGTTTATGGCACCATAAATTTCTTTCCTCTGGGCAAAATAATCAGCAGTGTTCCCCGAACTGCGCACGTGTGCGTACATCGCGCTGTATCATTTCATTCCAAGAAGCAGCTGCTCCTAAAACAAAGGCAAATTTGCAGCAGCCTTCATTTACGTGGCTTCGAATGGAAATGGACCGTCAAAGCTACAGAGTTTTCGGATGAAAAATTCGATGGTAGCAGTGGTGGAAAATTTCAACTCCAATACACTCGTTTCCTGTTTGCAGAATTTTCTGTAAACAAAGAGTTGTTGCGTAGCTATTTCTAGCTTTTATTTTCCTATTTTTAGAGGTTGCTCTACGTCGAGTACTACGTGATCAATGTAGCCCTTAAAATTACTATTGATTACTTCAAGTATCCTCCCGTCAAAATTTATCTAAGTTATGTTGGTCTTTGAGCTACTGTATTTATACTTTATGGAACAGATGCCCCCAAAGAGAATAACCAGATGCCGGCACTTACCACGTGCCTCTGCATTTACTTTATCAAAACCGTCTGCTACCTTCCTCCCCGCCCCGTCGTAAGCTAATATAAACAAAATACCTTTGTAAGCTTTACCCAGCACCTAAATTCTAAATTTATTTTCGTAAATATGTAAATAACTCCGGTAACTTTAAAACAGCAAACAAACTGCAAATTCGACGTGGGATATACTTGGATTAATTTGATATTCGGTCACGATAAAACCAGACGCTACTTAATTAAGTTTATGTTCATCTTCTCTTTGAACCATTTAAATTGCAAATGATATCGGTAAAGAAGTCAGGTCAAATGACCTTGAACAAAACGGTACAGTCACATCCTTATGTACTAATAGCATAAGGGTTAAGACAGTTAATACCCAGTTAAGTTTCCATTTGAGATGATGACATTTATTATGTCAAACATGTTTGCTTTGTCATTCAATCTCGATGGAATGATTGTGCATCAAGGCCAAGATAAAATAAATTATGTCATAAAGTTGATAAAAACTGTTTGTTTGAGATATCTTGGTGTACAAAACGCATTTTCAACTAATGAGATTGTAAAATTAACCAATTAACTTTTAATTAGCAATAGAAAATTGCGGAAGCAAATAGAATTCATGTCATTAGTTGTTGCAGTATTAATTGGACTGCGACTCATTGAAATAACACTAGACAATAAATAGAATGATTATCAAAATTAATTAGCCGATTTAAAGTATATGTGAAATTAATTTAACTCAAATTTAATTAAATTAAATTTGAGTTAATTTTTTTTAAAATTTAATTAAAAATTAATTTAACTAAATTATATATTTTCAACAATTTTTTTTTAAATCTTCTTATGAGACCCACTCCCATATTTGCTGATAGTTTTAAGGCAACTCCAGTCTATAAAAAATGTAGGTTGCCATTTAAAAAAGTCCTCGATGACGTCATAGCCCTTTTGCAGATGGTGCAAATTTTTTTAAATAACCAAACATATACCAAAAAGTGCCACTTTTAAAACAAAATTGATCTATCCCAGTATTCTCTAAAAAATTTCTTTCCTAACTATTATATCGATTTTATTCACGTTAGCTAGAACATACGTATACATTCATTAGGAGATAATATATATACATATAATTTTTTATATTTTTGATTATAATTTTTAGAGCTCATTTGAAGTTTATCTTCTACTGTCTAGCTGAAAATAACGTGATAAAATAATTATCACGTGATAATTTTAAACATTTTCGGAAATTATAATATTGTTAAGAAATCAAAGCTCTTATTAGCAAAGATTGTTCAATAACTGCAATAAAGGAACAGTCATAAACATAAAGAATTTTTTTCGTTTCTTTGTTTGCAAAAATTCGTACAAATATAAGTTTTAATTTTGTAAGGACAATGTGATGTTTTCTGAAAAAACTCATCCGGGGAAACCTCATTTGCTGATCTTATGAGTTCCGATGCGCCAAATTTGTACCATTGGCGCAAAAATTTAAAAGAACATCTAAAAATGAATAGTTCAACACTCAAACCACATATTTCTCAAACTAACCACAGAATTGAAATAAAGTAATTTTAAGTTTAATACATTAAACTTAAAATTACTTTATGAATTAAATAAATCTAAGAAAATAGACTTTCTAGAAGAATTTAAAATAACCAAACACAAAATATTCAATCCAAACTCCAGTTTTAATAAAATAGCAGAATTTAACATTAATAGGCTCCACATATGCCTTTTATGACGTTTTCCAATTTTTTAATCAGGGTTTTTAACCCCCCCGCCCCCATTTTTGGTGCTCCAAAAAAATGGCAAAAACGTCAAAAAATGGCAAAGGATATAAAAATATACAATACCTAATTAAGGTTATAATGATAATAATAAATATAATTGAGAATCAATATTTTGAATTAATGTTTGAATTTGTTTAGGAAAATTCAAATTAACTAAAAAAAAATTTAAAATAAATTTTAAATATCCTTATAATAAACTTATTGTTTTCTATAATTTTCATTTGTTTAGAAAAACTCAAATTAACTAAGAAAATATTGAAATTAAGGTTTAAATTTATTTGATCGAATACCATTATTTGTTTGATCAGAAATCTTAACTGCTTTATTATTATTATTATCCTTACCAGTTCTAGCAGGACCTATTACAATACTATTAACTGACAGAAATCTAAATATGTACATCATTTTTTGGTTCATCAGGACTCCACCTCCCGATGGACCAAAAAACATATTTAGATTTCCAATTCTATATCAATACTTATTTTGATATTTTGGACATCCAGAGGTTTATATTTTAATTTTACCAGGCTTTGGAATAATTTCCCATATGATTAGTCAAAAAGGTAGAAAAAAGAAACTTTTGACACTTTAGGAATAATTTATGCAACATCATATATGTATTTACTGTCGGAATAGGTGTTAATGAGATTTAAAGCTTATTCTCAACATATTTTTTAGTTAATTTGAATTTTTCTAAAAAAATAAAAATTTTAAGAAATATATTGAAATTTAAAATGCTTACTCCCAATATTTCTTTAACTAATTTGAATTTTTCTAAATAAGAGTTTT
>JAWQRJ010003192.1:0-12385 GCA_033557515.1 Diorygopyx duplodentatus | reverse complement strand
CAGCAATTCCATTCAAGCTAAACAATCCTGTGTTAGAAATACCCGCGAGAATGTGACAGATAAGTAGAGTGCCTATACAACAAAGTAAAGGACAGTATGTGCTGAATCATACAGAACTAATCAAATGCGTAGAAATTCCCAGCTCAATGATAACAGTAAACCATCATGAAGCCCTTGTAGAAGTAACAAACTTTAATGAATATCCTATAAAAATAATTGTTGAACCCACAAACGTAGAGGAAATGAATTACTCTACGTTTCAGAAACCCAAATGAAGTAAAAAATATTCAAACAAAAACAATGAAAGAAAAATTAACACTTGATCATTTAAACTCAGAAAAGGCAGTTGTAATGAAAAATTTACTTTAAAAATATCATTCGATAATTCATAATGATGACATACCATTAACTATTCATTCAAAAAGTAAACACGAAATACATTTAACCGATGACGTACCAATCTATCAGAAACCTTATAGAAAGCCATATAATCAGAAGATTGAAATAAAAAGGCAAATAGATAAAATGATAGATCAAAGAATTATTAGAGAAAGTAATTCCCCATGGTCATCCGCAGTCTCGTTAGTCCCAAAGAAATTGGATAAATCTGGAATTCAGAAATACAGATTAGTAATTGACTATCGACGTTTGAATGATAAGACAATAAAAGATAAATACCCTTTGCCAAATATAACTGAAATATTGGATAAATTAAGAGCTAACTATTTTACAAGTTTATACCTAGCTTCAGGTTATCATCAAATCGAAGTCATCAATCGAGAGAGCAAGATAGAGAGAAAACTGCTTTCATCACAGATCAACAAGGTTTATATGAGATTTCAAGATTGCCATTTGGTTTATGTAACGCACCAAGTACATTTCAAAGAATGATGAATAATATACTAAGAGGATTAAACGACGAAATTTGTCATGTATATTTAGATGATATCATAATATTTTCAACTTCATTACAAGAACACAAAGATAGATTAGAGGAAGTATTTAGTCGACTACAAGAAAAGGAGTTAAAATTTCATTAGACAAATGTGAATTTTTGAAAAAAGAATTGAAGTACCTTGGACATTTGATTACCAATGAAGGAGTAAAACCCGATCCATCAAAAATAGAGACAATTAAAAAATATCCCTCACCGAGAACAAACACCGAATAAAATCATTTGCCGGTTTATTAGGATACTATCGTAAATTCATTAAAGACTATGCTAAAATTGAAATCAATGACGAAATATTTAGCAAAAGATCAAAAGGATCAATAATAAATGATGAATATATGAAATGTTTCAAGAAATGCAAAACTTTGTTATGTAATGATCCCATATTACAATACCCAAATTTCAATGAACCGTTTATAATTACTACAGACGCGAGTAATTTTGCAATTGGAGCAATGTGCAGTCAAGGAAAAATAGGAAGCGATAAACCCATCGCATATGCTTCGAGAACTTTATCTAAATCAGAAATTAAATACTCAACTATTGAAAAAGAATTACTAGCAATAGTATATGCATGTAAACAATTCAGACCCTATGTATACGGTACAAAATTCAAATTAATAACTGATCACAAACCTTTGTTGTGGCTTCACAAATTGAAAGACAATAATTTGAAATTGCAGCGCTGGAGAGTTTATTTACAGGAATACAATTACGATATTCTTTATAAAAAAGGTAAATTAAATTCTAATGCAGACGCTTTAAGCAGAATTGAGATTAATGCAATCAATCAGGAAGATTCTTTATCTACCCAAGTTCAAATCGATCCTTTAGAAAATATATCAGAATTAGGAAGTTTAAATAGCAATCAGAATTCAGAACATCCGGGAACTATTCCTATATTGAAGGAACCAATTGACACAAAATCAATACAATTCTTCTTTTATTATCATAACAGACCTTTATCAATGGAACTCACTGTAGGCCCATGAAAAGTTTACGAAATGCATGTAAATAAAGATAATGCATACGACGATATTTTTGGAGTTTTAAAAGAACTCCAAAATAGATAAAACCCAGATAAAACCAATTACATATTTTGTAATGATGAATTATATAAATTAATTTGTAAAGTTTATATAGAGAAATTTATAAAAGGCGGTATGAAAATAATAAGATGTCTTAAAAGAGTAAAAATTATAAAAAATAGAGAAAAACAATAAGAAATTACTCAAAATACTCACGATAAAGAAAGAAATCACAGAGGTATCAATGAAACAATAGAATAGATAAAAAGAAATTATTTATGGAAAAATTTGCTGCAAATGGTAGCAAAATATATTGGTAACTGTGAAACATGTCAACAAAGTAAATATGAAAGGCATCCACCAAAAGTACCCTTTCAAATAACAGCAATGCCAAATAAACCAATGCAAACCGTGCATATCGATTATTTCTCACGATAATCGATAAATTTTCGAAATTTGCCGAAGCCTATATGGTAAAAGATAAAAATGCTGTAACAATTGCAAGCAAACTAACCGATTTCTTCAGTAAATTCGGAATACCACAGGAAATAATAAGTGACAATGGAGTAGAATTCAAAAATAAAATAATTCAAGAATTATTAACATTGCATAAAGTAACTATTCATTTTACCACAATTGGACACCAGGAACCAAATTCACCAGTAGAAAGATTACATTCCAGTTTAGTTGAACACATGAGAGTGATAAAATTAATGAATAGAGATGTATCAAATAAAATTACTATGAAAAGATCAATATTAACCTATAATTCTAGCATAAATAATATAACAAAATTTACCCCATTTGAATTATTATTTGGAAGAATAAAAAACGTAGATCCCATAAATATTGATTATGAGAGAAAATGTTATGAAGATTATGTAGAGAATCATAAAAACTTACCCAGAATACTCTATAGAAATATCTTTGAACAAGGACAAATACATAAAGAAAAAGTAATTGCTAAAAGAAATGAAAATCGAAATATACCCAAAATTACATTAGGCGCAGAAGTATATTGGAGAACACAGCAGAAAGGTAGAAAAACTGATAAATTATATCAAGGACCCTATATAATAGAGGAAATACTTGAAAATAATCGAGTAAGACTAAAAGCAGGCCCAAACACTAAACTCAAAATGAGAAATGCACATATCAACAAATTAAAAATTCATAATGTTGCAGGTACCTCATTGGAGGATACAGGTCAGAAATAGTGGAAATAGAAAATCCCTCAACAATATTTTGAATTGATTACTCAAATAGATATGAATTTTATATTGCAATTGTACGATAAAAATAAGCAGACTTTTATGCTATTTTTAAATGATACAAAACATTACAGAAATTAGTATAATGGTGGAATTAAATCATGAAGTTAACTGCAAGATAAATGCACTTAATTTAAAATCAAGAACAAAGCGTGGTTTATTAAACATACTAGGAAGCGCAATAAAATTCGTAACAGGAAATCTAGATCATGAAGATGCTGAGTACTATGATAACATAATTGCGCAATTGAGTAAATCGCAAGAGTTTGTTTTAAGTAATCAACAACATGTCATAAAATATTTGAATGAAACAAATGAAAGAATCAATATCAATTTTTTAGAGTTAAATGAGAAATTCTATTTAAATTCTAAAATAAATGCTATATAAACGCAAATATTGTATATTCAAGAATTCAATAATAAATTAAGCGATATAATTCAGATTATCGAATTAGCTAAACGTAATATCTTACATTCATTACTGATATCCCCAGAAAAACTAATTGATGAGATGAAACAAGTACACTTTGATAACAAACATTCATTCCCATTTGACATATTGATGGAAAATGTGTATTTGATCGAAACATTAACAACTATAAAGGCATATCAAAAAAAAATACAATGTATATGTTTTTATAATACAAATACCAATAGTCGATAATCATGCGTATCAATACTATGAGTTGTATCCATTACCAACATTAATCAATAATATATATGCACAAGTAGAGCCTGAATCTCGTTCCATTGCCGATACTAACGAAATGTATATCCTTATGCAAGAGAATTGTAATAGATTAAGAGAAAATGAATTCTTATGTTTTAATCAGATCAACCATTACAATAAGGATAAATGTGAATTAAAAATTGTAACTCATGAAGATGTAAGAGAATGTGCTTTTCATGAAGTAAAAATAAAATCGCACAAAATAATTGAATATCCCGACGTAACTATTGTTATATTAAAAAATCCTATGAGAATAAAAGAAATTTGCGATAAATTAACAAAAGTAATGATACTAAAAGGCGTATCAGATTGTAAACAGAAATAAGTGTAAATACGATATAAACGGAACTATAATACAAAATTACTTCAAAGTAGATAATGCCCCAAGAAACTTTGTGGCCCAAATTAAGTTAACTAATGTAACAATTGAAAAACAGCCAAAACTAGTGTTAGAAAGTATGACAACTATTGTAAACGATAAAATACCGTACTTGGAAATTAACATGAATAAAAATAATGTAATGCTTTACATAATTATAGTAATAGTCATAATTACTGTTTCGACTTTTGTTGTAAAACGATTATTGATAATGCGCAAAGTGAATAAGAAGAGAAGTTCCGCTAATTCCGACGTCCAAGAGGAAGTCGAAGCTAAGGGGGGAAGAGTTATATGCCCGCACGCCTAAGATAGAGGGCAAAGAATAGGAAAAACCCCAAGAAGATGCAAACTCAGCACGAAGATAGGAAAAGACTATAAAAGCCGCTCGAACCATTAGAAGTTAGTTCATTTGTTCTCAAGTGCCGTACCGTTAAGTTACTCTCTGTAATTGTTCTGGAATCTACAAACGAATAAATTAGTAAAGTTAGTCATTTCAGTATTTTTAAAACCTTTTTAAAAATACAAACAGTGAAGTGGAAACCTTAACTTATATAACAGTAAGTTATCATTAAAATTTAAAAATCCATTAAAAATCACGCACATTAAAATATAACCTGAAAACTATTGCAGTAACAGTGTTAAAGCCCCATTTCAACACACTTAAACCATAGTAACAGAACAAGTCAACAATAAAAGTTTAAGATATGGTACATGAATTTGCGACTCATACTGTCTAAAGACTCATAAAAGATTACCATTTCATATATTGCCTTGACATTTCCAAAATATATCCTCTTCTTATCATCTAACTCATATAATTGCAACGGAGATAATTTAACACAGTCGAGTTGTGTACCGTTGCACGAATTTGTGTCGCCTATGTAGTGCTTATCATTTAAAATTACGATAATGCTTTGCTGATGACTGACAGTCTACGGAAAAAAAGCTTGTTAATTTGTAATTTTTTGTTACAAAGGCATTACATTACGTACAGTGTCTGTGATCACAACGGTACTATGTTTGCTCCTTCCTATCGGATTTAGCCCTTCAAATACTGGATACTTTCTCTTGTTTACAACCACATAAGCTCTCTACAAGAAAGGCTAGGTTAGGGCGGTTAATTGCAAATGAACATTCTTACCTTCATTCTGGACACATCCATATCTAACCGCGAATTTACTGGTACGCATTAAACTGAGGACAATGTAAACTATCGAATTTAATTTATATACTTGTGGTGAAGTCTTGCCTGTCGTTAAATTTTCAAAATTGCTTTTCAACTTTGTGGTAAATGTCAGTTTAGAGACCAAGTTTACACTGTAGCTTATTTATCTTGTTCAATCTTGACATTGAAAATTTTCTTTTTTTATCTTTTAGGATTTCAAACATTTTCATTTACCCCATCCTAAAACTTATTTAATTTTCGAAACATTTGTTTAAATCATTTACAATAATGATTTTAGAAAAAACTTAAATATAACAAAAATAACTCGTGTACGCTTGGTCTAAACTAAAATTCTTTTTTAACCTAACCTAGCATCGGTGACACGTACATAACCTAAAATTGGTAACTACATTTGTGCTTGCACGTAAGAATCCGTTATAAAATGGGCAAGAGTTCGAAAGACAAACGCGATATCTACTATCGCAAAGCTAAAGAACAAGGATGGAGGGCAAGAAGCGCTTTTAAACTACTGCACATCGATCAAAAATTCGACATCTTTAACGGTGTTAAAAAGGCTGTAGATTTGTGTGCCGCTCCAGGTAGCTGGAGTCAAGTGCTATCGAGGAAGTTGTACATGAAGGAGAGCACTCCGGAGATCTTCGATAATGCGAGCGAAGCTGCCGCGGAAGCTTCCTTGGCTGTTAAAAATAAGGAAGTGGACAAAGACGTGAAAATCGTAGCCGTTGATTTGCAACCCATGGCCCCATTACCGGGAGTTATTCAGTTGAAGGGTGATATCACAGATTATGAAACGGCCGTCAAGATTATGGAACAGTTTGACGATGTTCCCGCTGACTTGGTCGTTTGTGATGGGGCGCCTGATGGTAGTAAATTATTTTATTAAACAATTTAAATCTTAAAATTTGGTTAGAAAAGTAATAACATCTTTAGCAATTCAGTTTTTGTGCAGTTTTGCACATGTATGTTTGAGTTCACACAACCCAATAATTTTTGAATTTATTTGGTTTTTGATCGGTTAGATTCTAGAAATATAAACTGTTCTTACCTTCATATACTTACTCGCTACCATTCGATTGATTTGGTCATTCTAGAATAGGTGTAATTTTAATATTTATGGTCAAATTTTATTCGGTAAAAGCACGATGTGCAGACGACATCAATCATGAACATTGCATTATGTATCTAGGTATTTAATTTTAGTTACTGGTATGCATACACTTGATGTTTACATCCAGGCTCAACTAATAGTGGGTGCTTTACACATTACCTTCAATATTCTACGACCAGGCGGTACATTTGTTGCAAAAATATTTCGGGCAAAGGGCAGTGAATTGCTGGTTTCCCAATTGAACATGTTCTTCAAGAACGTTTACGTTGCCAAACCTAACAGTTCCAGAAATAGCAGTATAGGTAATGTTATTTTTTGCTACCCTTTATGCATATTTGCTAAAGAAAATATTATTTTAGAAGCATTCATTGTTTGTAAAAATTACAGTCCTCCAAATGGGTTTGATCCCAAATTACTATCAAAGTATTTGGACACCAACAATAAGGATTTTAGCAACCTGACTGGAATTAACAGGGTCATTGTACCATTTTTAATATGTGGTGATTTTAGTGCGTACGATTCTGACACTACTTATTCATTACAGGTACTTTCGAATTGTATGGTTTTATTATTGCTTTGTAATATTTTTCTGTAAGCTTGAAGGTGAATTACCATATAAATACCGCGAGCCAGTCCAACCACCGTTACAACCCCCTTCAGCTGAGTTCAAAAACATGAATTTGTCCAACAATGGTGCGATAGCTAAAGATGTGGATAACAAGCAAAAAAAGAAAGGCAAAGGAACAACAAAATTGAATGAGAAATCCAATGCAAAATTGATGGAAGAATTGAACGAAACAAATGAAGCAACAGAAGAACCACCTAGGATAGAACAACCTGCTGTTATAGACAATAAGAAATGTAACCAACAAGTTAAGGAAATGTCTTCAAAAACACCTTCAAGAAAAGAAGCATCGATTGGCGATGATTTACCCACTCCGTTAAAGTTTAATTTTGTATTTGATCAAAGTGACCCTTTACGAAACGCGATGGCAGAATTTGACTATCAAGTTTATAGAATTGGAAAAGTCAGAGAGGCAAAAATAAAGGGGGGAAAATTCGCCGAAACTCCCGAATGGCAGGATGAAATGCGAGCTAAATTTTTAGCTTCAATACCAGAAAAAGTACAACCTGCGTCGTCGGAAAACGACCTCAAATATGACACCCACATGTTTGATTTTTATAACAAGTTTGATATCGCTATGCGCGAGCAGGAAAGAGCAGGATGCGGGGCTATTTTAAGGGAACAAGTTAGGAGGTCGCGCATGGCAGAGATGCCTGAACCCCGATGCGAGTGTTATAAACAAGATTAATTTAATTTTAAGTTATTTTTATTGTTAGGTTTAATAAATAAAATGTATGATAGAATTTTTTTTATTCTGTTGTTGCCCGCTTGCAAATATATATTTAAAGATATTCAAACTGAGAAAAATTGATTTGAAAAGTGCTACTAGTGAAGTTAAATCGTAAACATGGTAAGTGCGTTTTTTTTTAATTTACTAAAAATAAATTAGCCCTAATGATTGATGTATTTTTATTTTTAACACTTTGCCTGCCAGCAATACAATGCAATACCTATACAAGAAATTATTCTTTTAGACATTAATAAAACATAGTCCGTGTGTCTGTTTGCTACTTCTTCATGGCTAGACTACAAAACTGATATTGTTGGGTATGTATACCGCATAATTGGTTGTGGAAATGCTTTACACCCACCGCAGTCACGGGCTAGTTGTGTAGTAAAAGTCATAGTAAAAATCTAATACATTCAAAAAATTGGTTCGAGGACCATAAAAGAGGAAAAATCTTTCTGGGGCTCAATTTCAACACCAAATCGAGAAAAGGAGATACAGAGAGAAAAACTGGCAGGTTCAATTATGAAATTTTTAAACAAGCCTGAAAAATAAAGACTGTCAAGAAATTCTTGACTCTGCCACAGCGTCGACGAGCCCAGATCCCGATGGAAATATCTGAAGAAAAAAAAAATGATGCAGTCCCAGGCCATCAGATGGTAATTCTAGTGATACAAGAGAAGGTACTCCTGAACCTGAAGAACCTACACACAGTACGTCATCATTAGCGATTTGTAGCAAACGTAACGCAGCAAATAATTCACACGAAACTATCAATTTCTTCGACATAATTCAAGAAATTTACGTTTTCTTTTCATTGTCTGTTGAAAATATCTGAAAATTTGTCTGAGTGGGATTGTACCACACGGCTGAGCACTTTTAAATGTTAATGCATTGGAGTGGCTCATGAACTAAATGCCGAAGCAGATTTCCCACCAAAAAATACGCTTCGTCCAAAAAGAAAACCGAAACAACCCAAAACACTTTCAATTGATTTTGGGGTTTTATTCAACCCCAAAATCAATTGCAAGCAAGAGTTTTGTTTTTAATCCTAGATCAGATTTCCTTAAAATTTCAGCAGTTAAAAATATAGACGCTGCTTTTTCAGTACCAAATTATTTTTGTTACCCCAAAGACAAATTGACAGTAACGATTTGTATAATGAAATAAACACTTTAAATCTGCATTTTCTAGAAAATCAGTCTAGCGATCCACATACTCTTTTACAATAGCTTTTTACAAATAATTTAATTTCTACTTTTTAGCAACAGCGTTAAGAATATTCCTTGCTCTGCAGGTTACAGTTGCATCTGGTGAAGGATCCTTTTCGAAGTTAAAAATTATAAAAAGTTATTTAAGATCAACAATGCATCAGCAAAGACTAAGGAATTCATCTATTGTTTCAATAGTACATGAAATCTTTGATAGTTTGGATAGAAGACAATTAATAGCAAATTTTGCAAATATCAAAGCAAGAAAAGTTCAATTTGTGTAGGAAGCTCTGTCTTAATTCTTAAAACAACTATCATTCATAAACTAAGTTAATACGAATAATTGAAATTTTCTTGCTTTTATTGAAATCTTATGTTTGTGAATCCTAGAAGCCAAGGGGTATATGTAAGTGCAAAAATTTGAAAAATGAGAAAAATCCTATTAGAAAAATCATTAAATGGCAAATTTCTCTTTCAATGCCCAGCTCTTGTATATTCTGACTTATGATCTCACAAAAAACTGTGTTTTGTTTGAAGCGCAAGGCATATAACTAGTGAGCAAATTAATGTGAACAAGCACCCTTTTTTGACTTTAAAATTTTCTGACTTCAAGCATAGAGTTGTCATTAACTATACTAAGAATTCATACGTACGGGTGCTTAAAAAATTGCAATGGAAAGAATACGTTGCCTGAATATGAAGGTAACACTCCTCTCAAGTTTAGAATACGTATTACTACATTGTTTTCTTTACAGGTGAGGAATACGTTTACGATTCTGATGAAGACATAGAATATCGACCAGATCAAGACAGTAGCAGTGATGGGAACAGTTCTGGTATTTACTTTTTATGTTCTCATAGCGTGTTTACAATTAACTAATTCTCCACGTTCTATCCTCGTTTACAGGGCCGATATTATTTATTGTTTGTTAAAATATTAGATGTCGCCACCTTTCGTATAATATACTCTAAGAATATGTTGAGCATACGCTTCTGTGTCTATCATTGAAACTTTGATCAGATTTATCAGTTTTTCTGGTATCTCCTCCTGCTTTGAAAAGTTCTGCGAGTGGGTGGATTGGTGAGTTGTGTGCTTGGTTTTCTAGTCGTGTTTGCTCTTCCTATTCCATACAGTTTGCTATCTCATTTTCATCTGGTCCCTCAAGTAGTTCTTCAAAGTAGTTTTTCCAGGTTTGCTATATCTGTGTTGGGTCACTCATGATCTGACCGTTTCTATATCTGCATAAGTGGTTTAATGTCCGTTTCGTTAAATCGCCTCTCCCAGTGGAGCAGCTGCTCATTTTCAAATTTTCTGTTTCTGCAGATTTTGTCTTGCCTCCAGGAATTTTTATCTTCTCTCTATTGTTCTTCTCTCCACATATCTATTATTCTATTATATTCTATGTATCCTATATCTATGTTCTATTGCTTCTCTGCATTCCTCATTAAACCATACCTTTCTGTGTGGCAGTTTTGTGTTCCAAGCATTTTGTTTGCTGTTTGACGCTTTCTCCACTGTTCCTCTATAAATTCTTCTGGAATGTCTTTACACCATATGAGAGGAAGGAAAGTACCTTCATATAAGATGCCTCAATATAGAATTGATATCATAGTTGAACATATCAACAAATTTCCATGGTATACTAGCTACTACACCAGGAAAAAATTGCCAGCCAAATATCAAGTATTTGAACCTGAGACTAATTCTAAAGGAAGTGTATAATCTTATGTTGACTTCAGCACAGGTATGGAGAAGGTTATAATTATAAAGGAACGAGTGGAACCTGTTAAGGAAAGTTTCTACAGACATGTATTCAACACACAGTTCAACCTTACCTTCCACAAACCTAACACCGATACTTGCGGTACTTATGACAAGCTAAGAGTTCAAATAGAACATTCTCAAGGCAGCTCAAGAGCCGAAAATGAGAATAATTTACATTTCGTTGAGGCAGAAGCGGCAATAGCAGCTAAAAATTTATTTTTACTCTTCGGCGGCTATGGACCTACAATCTTAACATTCATGATCTTGGTAGTGAAAAAGCATGAATGCATATGTGGTATTAAGGTCAAGCATCCCGTGGATACAAATAAATAGCCGAGTGCACCACTTAAGGGCGTTTAATGACAACTCTTGTGGTCAGAATAAAAGCCATCTCATCACCAAGTTCTGGTTGTATGTTATTCGAAACACGAAAATCGAAACTGTGATCATCGATTTCTACTAACAGGTCATTCTTACAATGAATGTGACAGAGACTTTGGTCTTATCGAAATCAAGAAAAAGAAGAGCAGTCACGACTTCTACATATCACACAACTGGATAAAAAAAACTGGGCGAAATTGTCTTCGGGTGAAGCTTGACAATATTTTCTCAGAAAATGAAGACTAAACTAACGGCTAACCAAATTGTCTAATTCATTTTTTATGATTTACAAGGATGATTTCTCGTTCTTTATTTCATTGAAACTACTTAATTATTGTATTAGTTTTATTCTTACAAACATTATTAATTTTGAAACCATTAAAAGTAAAAAACAACTAGGATTTTGTTAGTTTTAAGACTAACAAAATCCTATAAGACTATAATATTTATATTTAAAAGACAAATATACCCACCAAGCAAATAAGACTATATTTGCTTGGTGGGCATATTTGTCTTTTAAAAATAACTTTTTTATACATTAATTGATTATTTTTATCAATTAGGTTGTGTAGGTCTTCTTCAGACTTTATCTTTAGACTTCATTTTCCCAAAATATTGTTTTTGTCACTTACAACCTTTGGCTTCTAAGATTCACATTTGGTGTCAACTAACTTGAGTATGTAAATTTTTTATAATGCTTTGTTTAATGCATATCTGGCGCAAGATGCAGCCTAACAAAACATAGCCATCTCAGACAGGAAAACAAAGATGGTTTATAAAGCCTTGTACACACTTGTATACAAAGTTGAGCGATTCTTGTCTATGGACAATGTCTCTATACAATCGGGCGATAGTATATATACAATCGAGAGACAAATTCATGTCTATAGACAAGGTTCTGATACAAAATCGCAGAACTTTTGTCTCCCGTTTGAAATGGGAGACATGAGACAATTGTCCTCTGTGAATAGAGAAAGCTTGGTTTATTTCTGTGATATAGCTTGCTTCGATATCCTAAACAG
>JAWQRJ010003191.1:0-12386 GCA_033557515.1 Diorygopyx duplodentatus | reverse complement strand
ATTCAAGGCTTGACAGTTATTCCTTGTAATACCATTATTACTTTCTCTCTTTTGAAATTCCAACGATAATTTTGATTTCACATATTCAACTGATTTGTCCTTTATCGGTAGAGCATCCACGACGTCCACTACGTGCGACAAACTTTCCGGCAGCGTCAATAAAAAAATAATTCAATTTATCTTCTGTACTTACAGTTTCACCTGCATTTTTAAGCTCATTTACTTGTTTCTCAAACTCGTTGAAAAATTCAGTAGGATTTTCATTTTCCTTTATTTTCATATCTAGTTTTCTTTTGCATAATAATTTAATTGCGTTATTTTTTACTAAATACACTTCGTCAAACCTGTCGATCATTCTCTTTGCTGTAGTTTCTGAGATGATTAACTCTAGCTGGGTGTTCGTAATGCTGTTCATTATATAATTTTTTGATTTGATTGATTATTTCTAAGGTATACATACTTATACTTTAAATCTTATACTGTTAGAGTAAAAACACTGAAAAAAATTTGTACCACTTTGTAGAAACCGATTTTTCAATGATACTAGAGTATTCCCAAACAATATGGTTAGCATTACTTCCCTCCATTGAAAGGGTAGGTACTCCAAATGTTTTTACCACTGAAGGCTTATTTTCAATCTCAAGAAAAGCGTCCTATGCTTATTTTAAAATTCTTTGAAAATCCACTGGAAAAAGCTTGGCTACATTTTATTAACACTCAGGTTTCAATATTTCACAAAGCTATTACAACAATTGAAAATCAAACAACGTCTGTATTTGATGTAATTGCTTCAATGGAAGCTCTGAAAGCTTCAATATTGAACAAGATAGAAACAAATTTTAAAAAACTCTATATTATATTGTTTGTTGAACCGTTTGCAATCATCATTGTTAATATTACTTGCAACGTTACTCAACTGACCTTAACTACAGTAGCTACTGGTTGTTGGTCCATTATTAGAGGCGGTGGGTCTGGTATCTTCTTTGGCAGCACCTCCATGGGGATCTGTTCTCCAAGGAGCCGTTCCTTCATCTCGTGGATATAAGGGCACCTTTGCATGTTTGAAAGTTTGTACTGAAACGACAAAATGGCAACGATTCAACGCACAGTTGTAACTAGATAACTTTATAAGCTTATTTTCTGATTTTGGCATCGTATGTTAAAATAACTAACAATCTAATGAACAACGAACAATGGAAAGTAGCAAAAAAGTTCATTTGTTTTCTGCGACGTTCAGTTGTTCGATCAGCTTTCTAGATTGAATTTAATGGTACAGTCCCAGCGAAGATAGCAGCTAATATACTAACCTAGATAGAGGTGGATATAATTGATCACTGACGTATTAGTTAGTTGTAAATATATTACAGTTCGGTGTAATAATTATTTTTAAGTTATGATTTTAAAATTGATGACGCAAATTTATAGTGAACGCTAGTGCATTCATCGAAAGCTCCTTAACATTCAGGGCGCGTTAACTGCAGGCCATTTAAGCCGACAATAAATCCTAATTAAATCGTTCATGGGTAGAACAAAATTGAATTAAGGTCCGAGCATAATTGAATTAGAACAATAGAGCCGTTGCAGTCAATACACACAGGAGCGTTTGAGAATTAACATTAAAAGTGCAATCAGAATAAAGAAATGGACATAAAACAAAGTTAACATAAACGAACGAATAAAATACCTACTTTATTGCAAACAAACGTTATGTGTGAATGTAGAGATATAAAAACTTTCTTTGACGAGGCATTGAATTTCTAAATCTCTATGAGTAAATTATATAGTATTTTAAATTGCAACATCTTCAATCTTTTGTAACTAAGTATTTTTCTGTAACTTATATAAGCATTTTTACGCAAACTAACTCGTATTGCACTCATAAACAATCTATTTATACGAATCAAACGATATTTGACCTATTTACTTGCGCCGCGTACACTATTTTTAATTAAAACTGTAAATATACAGGAACTCGTGCTCTGTAAACCAGATGTGGCCTACTTTTCTTCCGTACACATAAACTGTTTGTCGGAGAGCCTAATTTCGATGGCATAGCTGCACTTCTTATGTTACGACGTTGCCGACGGAAATTTATATGGTTTGAGGCACGCAAGCTCTCAAATTTATGCTCAACGATACAAAAAAAATAAGATTTGCATTTAAAAGAAATTCCGGTGATGTTAATCCTTTTCGTTAATTCGAAGGCATGGATCTTACAGGACATTCCAAAGTTTCTGAACGTGCCTTACTTGTAGTGAACGTGATTTAAAATCAGAGGGAAATGTTAGAGAAGCAATCTATTTCTCGTTAAAAAGTTACGGAAAAAACCGTAAAACATTTACATATAAAGTTCAAATAACGGTGCGAAGCTGTGTTCATCAATTATCCCTATTAAAGCAATTACATCGTAAAGTTAAACAAAGCATTATGATTATACGAACTGCAAAAGAGATTGCTCCTTGGCAGTGGCATTAAATGAGTTAATCGACCTTGCAGTTCTACATAACTATTAAGTATATTATTGCCATAACATCAATACTAATAATACTAGAAGTTTTCAGATAGAAGACTTTTAGAAACTTCGAATGCCATCAAAGTGACTGTAAAACCAATAGAAGTGCTACTAAATTTTTCACTTTATTTAATGTACCATGCCAATTGTTTCAACGCAACAGTGTTCAAATGGATCAAAGTAACTTTGTTGCCGCGATAACACAGTATTGCGTTGCCAAAGACAATGGAGGTAAGAGTTCACAAGTTCGCACGTTTGAAATTGCAGGAGCGCGAAGAATGAAATGCTCGCAATACCGGAGACGCGGCGCACACAGGCTTTGCATTGTTGTTCTCTTAGCAGGCAATGAAAGAAGTTAATTACGTAAAAAGACTTTGTTTCCTTACAAACACAATCGAATCAAACTTGAAGTTCCAGAATTCGAAGTTGGACTTGTTGTATAAAACTTGATATCGTTGTATATAATGATGTCGTTTCCCTTCGGAGAACGCGTTATTAAAAGGAAACTTTGGTAATTTAATTTATCGGACTGGGCATAAAGGACTTGCAGAAAAATAGGCACATTTGTGGAAAAAGTCGTTAACTGATTCAAACGTACTTAGTAGGTCAGATATGACTTGGCTGTTCTACTTTCTAGCGGAATTGTTGAGGCTTTTAAACGTTACAATGTGAAGTCTCGCATACGCTATATGTCTTAATTGTAAAGATCCGTACATTGAGCATTTGCTTTTTTATAAAACAAATTTAATTATTGACCTATTTCTTTGATCTTTTCAAGTCAAAATGTTAACGCAATGATCTCTTAAAAACAGACAAGTTATTTCATAAGCTCTTAATGTGTCTTGGTTCAAGAACGAAGAGGATCCAATAATTTTGGGGATACGTTAGTATTTTGAAGGAAGCTATTAAGCTTATTGCACACAATTCTTGAAAATTAAACTATTGACTTATTTCTTTGGCTTATTCAAGTCTGAATGTTAACGCAATGATTTCTTAGAAACACACAAGTTATTTCATAAGCTCTTAATGTGTCTTAGTTCAAGAATGCGAAGGGGGTCCAAGAATTTTGGGAATACCTTAGTATTTTGAAGGAAGTTATTAAGCTTATTGTCCTAGTCCTCCTTTAAAAACGGAGCAACTCTAAATAGTAAACAAAAATAGACAAGAGCGTTCCGCGAATTGTTAAAATTAACTGCAAGAAGAATTCCGCGGAACGCGCGTTCGATTGCAAGCTGTTGCATCGTCCCAGTCCCCCCGCTGACCCAATTCGGCGAAATACCTAGCGCACCACCCAGACCTCCCCAACATTAAGCGGCAACGAACCGTTCCCCCCAAAACAAACCAAAAACCGAAACGTAAGCGTCGTCGTTTCCACTTACGATCTTCACTTTACACTTCTGTATCTCCTGGAAGCGTTCCCTGTTGGCCCTGTTCTCCTCCTCCTCCCTCCTCCCGGCGTCCTGGTCCTCCTCCTCTCTCCTCGGGCTGCCGTTCGTGACTATCGTCACCCGTTTGCTCATCGTCGCGTGCGCGCCAGTCGTCCTCGGACATTTTCCATGGCGGAAATTACCGACGCCCCCATTTCGGCTAACTAAAAAACAAACTAATTTCTAAGCGCGAATTCGTAGAGCGGCGGGTGGTGCGTGATATGTACAAGTGTGGATCGGACTGCACTGGAGAGGAGGCGGCGCGTGTTGACCGCCCTGATTCGGGCTTCGGCCGCCGGACGTCGTGGGGGCGCCACCGAGTCGACGCGCGCGCGACGGCTTTGGCGTCCAGCCGTCTGGAGCTTTGCGAGGTAAAGGAGCGAACGTCCCGCTTTACGGTCGCGGTGGGGTGCGTTTTCTCGGAAAATTCGAGGTTAAAATTAACCGCGTTCGCAGTGGGGAGAACGTAGGTGGAGTAGAAAATAAATGGGAGGCGAATATGTGATGATTTCTCCTGTCGTTGCCTGCGAAGTATAGCGAAACGTTAACATCCAGTGCTTCTTCGCGCAACGCCGAACTTTTAACTTGTTCGTCTACGCCGTCATTCCGACGAGCCGTCACTGCCGGCAACGTTTTCCGGTTGCGTAATACCGCGTGGTTCGATTGGGCGTCGAGACGCCGCCGTCGTCGTTCCTTTGTTAGCGGAAACAGGTGGCCCGGGGTTAGTCGACCCGGCGGCAATTCGGTCGCATTTCCGCGATGGCTCAAAGGACGTAGACTTCAAAAGGATCGACTCGAGACGACGGATCTTCTTATCCTTCGTATCTTTTGTGCCCTTCTTATCTTTTGTCCCAAAGAGTTTTGGGCGCTTTAAGGAGCGCGCGTTTTTTTTAAACGTAACTTTGAATAGAAAAGGTGGACCTTGACCGTTCCACTGCGAAATTGTTATTTTTTCTCTGCCTCCTTGATGTCTAATTATAGACGCGGAATCGATAATTATTCGCATAACGCGCTTACGGGGAAATCCTTGACTGTTTCGTAATTTTTAAATTTAGATTAGTGGGCGAGTTTACCGCGTGACATAATTCTTCGAACAGCTGGTGTTTCTAATCTTCCAATATTTAGTAATTTCAATCATAAGCTAGTTAAAACTTGCAATCGAAAAGAGAACTAAAAGTCAACACAATCGATCTTTTCGTTTCGTATTCCCGGACCACCAAGTTGGCCCTGCATCTACAGGTGTATGCAATCGATAGCGAGAACCTGAGGAATGCACAAGAAGGAGTAGGAACGGTCGCAAACGAAAAACAACTTCAGAACAGGACCGAATTCTAAGGCCTTATGAATTACCTCAGAATGGTGAAAGGGGGAGTAGAAGCTTGTTATCAGACTGTAAGAAAAAAGCTAAAATGAAAACTAAGCAAACTGAGTGAACCAATTGAAAACGTTGGACTTTCAGCTTCCTTCCAGTATAGAAATCATAGTTCTACGCAAACCCGTTTATGAGTTATAAACAAAAACTGTAGCACCTTATGTTATTTTAACCCAAAAATAATTCTTTAACGCATTTTTTTTTTCATAAAAATCCAATATATTTTTCAAAAATTATTGTAGCCAATTGAAAACGCTGGACTTTCAGCTTTCTTTGAGTATATAAATCATAGTTCTACACAAACTCGTTTATGAGTTACAACAAAAACTGTAACACCTTATGTTATTCTAACCCAAAAATAATTCTTGAACGCATTTGTTTTTTCATAAAAATCCAATATATTTTTCAAAAATTATTGTAGCCAATTGAAACCGCTGAACTTTCAGCTTTCTTTCAGTATATAAATCATAGTTCGACACAAACCCGTTTATGAGTTACAACAGAAAGTATAATAACTTATGTTATTTTAACCCAACAATAATTCTTTAACGAATTTTTTTTTATAAAAATTCAATATACTTTTCAAAAATTATTGTAGCAAATGGAAAACGTTGGAATTTCAGCTTTCTTTCAGTATATAAATAATAGTTCTACACAAACCCGTTTATGTGTTACAATAAAAACTGTAACACCTTATGTTATTTTAACCCAAAAATAATTCTTTAACGCATTTTTTTTTATAAAAATCCAATATATTTTTCAAAAATTATTGTGTCAATTCAAAACGTTGGAATTTCAGCTTTCGTTCAGTATATAAATTATAGTTCTACACAAACCCGTTTATCAGTTATAAACTAATAAACTAAAAAAAAATTATTTAAGGCATTTGTCTTTTCGTGCAAAAACTCAATATATTTTTTAAAAATTATTGTAACCAATTGAAAACGTTAAACTTTCAGCTTTCTTTCCGTATAGGTATAAATCATAGTTCTACTCAGACCCGTTTATGAGTTACAACAAAAACTGTAACACCTTACATTATTTTAACCCATAAAAATTATTCTTTAACGCATTTCTTTTTTTTTGTAAAAAAAAAATTATATTAGAGAAATTAAAAATTGTTTTACCCCCGCACAAACCGCACAAACGAGCCACCACTGTGCATCAAACGTCAACAAACCGCCGACGTTTTCAGCACCGACGGTACACTAGTACACAAATCACAGGCGGCCAAACAAAAAACTTCTACTGTTATTCGTAAATAATTAAAATACCACTCGCGACAAACCCAAATACCAGAGCGAAATTATAAAACAATTCGCATATACTTACGTATCCATAATTTCGATTCGGCGAAACTATCAGTTCGGGGCCGCAAAGCACATTTTCACGTTGCACGCTCGCAGTTGAACAACTGGAAAGGATTCCCCGGTCGAATGAGGAGCACTTTAATTTACAATTTCTGTCGGAGAGCGGCCAAACGGCGCGAGCAAACTTCACACGGCCGACCAGCGAGTTTCAAGCAGAAGCAATGCGCCAATGCGTTGTTGTGTCCCCCTCTCTGTTATTTATACCACGTGACCTTACTACACCGTAGTAGGGTGGTAGGGTTTCCGAGAATTGCATTACACTCCCCCAACCAGCTCCGCGACCTCCTCCTCCCCCATGGAGAATTGCATTCGCACCCTAAGTGGCCTTGCATCGATTTTTAGCATTTCTGCACGGGGGATGCAAAGAGATGACTTGTCAAGAATTTAAATTCACCCTTCAAGATCAACCTCGTTCGTGTATTATACGATATTATAATAACAATAAACCAAAATGTCCCCACCAAAGATGTTCAATATGGCGGCCGTTTACTTCTAAACATTTAGTAACACGCTTTTCGACACTTTTTCTACAATTCGTTAATTGACGAACACTAACGGACTTAAAAGCCTGTACGACACTTCGTTGCTGTTGCTTTATTGTTGTTATAACTCATTCCGTATACCACATTATTTATATGGCCCCCACATTTTTTATATACTAATGAAAAATAAGCATTATTTTCAAAATCTATTAATCATAAGTTACAACTGAATTATATCATAAATGAAACACAGAAATGTCAAAAAAGTCTGAAAAATTATTCGTTTTGATTTATAATTACATTCTGGATGGTACAATTATTAAAATGCAATTACGGTGCTGCTGACAGTTTTGTACTAGTATCGGTGGATGCCATTGTTGATGTTGACGAAATAATGTTTATTGAATTGTTGGTTTGTCTGTATTCAATCGAATTAAAAATTTAATTTCCTATGTGGACCTTATTTGTAATTGATTCTTCGATGTACTTTTCGGCCACTGTCGTGGATTTCCATCCACCGTGCCTTTTTAGTGAAGTTATGTCACCGCCAGCATCAATTAATATTGTGGCAGAACTGCGGCGAAAGCAGTATCCGGTGTATAAACTAGGATTTGGAACATTTAAGTAAATAGCAATTTCTTTTCCCATGTTTCCAAATTTGTTGATTCCTACGTTTTGTACAGTCCATTTTCCGTGTAAGTAATTGATAAAATAGATGGGGTAATACAATTTTGTGGACGAAGATTCATGTATTTCTTGCATATGTCATAATATGTTCCTATAACTGTAAATTTTCGTGTTATCTTCGTCTTTGTATCTTTAATTGTGACTAAAAGGGTTGGTAATCATTTACATCCTTAAATTCCAACTTGTGTAACTGCCTTCTACAAGCTCCCATAATACCAAAGATACATATCACCTTCGACAATATATTTTTAAGATCTAGGGCTTCTTCAAGAAATTGTTTTATTTCAATTGTAGAAAATGTGTTAGCCTTTTTGGATTGATAGTTTTCAGATTTTCTCTTCAATAAGGTGTGCAATTTGGGAAACTTCGTTATGTCAATTTTATGTGTAATAGAAAGGGTAGATTTCATGATTGAATAATGTGTCCATAAGCTTGATGATTTTAATTTTTCAGATAACTCATGAAAATAAACAATCAAAACATTTTCTGAAAAACTGCTAACCTTATTCGTGCTTCTCCAATCCATAAATTGCGAGTAAAATTTTTCATATGTCTTCATTGATTTCTTAGGCAGTAGATTATTTGCTGTTCTGTTAGCTTGTTCTATAATGTCAGGTGGAGTTAAATTTTCATTTTCATTCTCACTATCACTCATTTTCACATATTGTAGCTTCAAAAAGCACAAATATTGTAAAGATGCTCGTTAAATAATAATTATGAACGGTCAAAATTGACACATTTTATATTACTTATGGCAACTTTGACCGAATATTGTTATGTTGCGAATTTCTATTGGTTGTAAATTTGTATCTTAATGAAAATTTGTATCTTAATGAAACTCATTAAAGTAAAGGTTGTAAATATTTAATAAATCAATTAAAGTATAGGAGTAGAAAAAAAGTTTAATTATGCGGCCAATCAAAAGAACTTGACTTTGAATTTATTTATAATGTATTTTATCGTTGGTCTAAAATGTTTGTTTTATCATACTTATTTTTACAAAATAATTTGTACTTCATTTTTAAAATGTCTTAATGAAGGAATTGATCAGCCGTTTCTTTAAGCAGTTCACCTCAAGTTATTTGTCTGGCTATTCCTACTTCTGGTTTGCTCTGACTATTACAAATTTCAAGCATTAATTGGCACAAAAACAATAAAACGCTGCAAATTAACTCATTATTCGTTTATAGGAATTGATATTGATTTATTTTGTCTACCATATTAAATTAATTTGTTTACTATTTTATTGGTAAGCTGAGTTTGTGTTACTTCTTTCCTTGAGTAAGTATACTACTATATTTCAGCAGACCGTTAAAAATGTCAAAAGACTCACACTTGAAAAGTCATAGACAGGTACATTTTCATTTTCAGGTGTTAATAACTGGTGTGGTGACTGTTTGTGAGTAAATGCTCTCAATTATTTTTGTTTAAATGCTAGATCTATTTAGAATGGAGGTTCTAAAAAGAGTTTTATGTGGCTTATAAAAACAAGAAATTAGATTTTCACCAGACAAAAAAACCATCATTCCACGTGCATTTATAAACATTAGCCGACCGATTCCGGAACTAATCAGAACACCTAAAACCTTGTAGCTGTTCCTGATGATGTGCCGGTGGCGCGAAACCTGTAAGACAAGATCCAAATAAAACAATATAATCGGAAGTGTGCAATCATCTAAATCAGAAGAGGGAAGCGGCAACCTGAATTGCGATCTCTTGAGTTGCTGATACAACCTGTATACATACAAGATTCAAACCCGCTTACCAGATTTCTGATTATGAAAGGATTACACGTTGGCAGTTTGTGCACGTAATGGGCTTCAAAGGAAACCTGCAAGGAAATGGAAGGACTGGACCATTCTGGTGTGGGGACGAAGTGTCCTGGGGGGATATTTCCCCCTTCCCCTTGAGCAAGCATAATGTTATTGCATAATTTTAGCTGTTTGTAGTGTGGGGTTGTGAGTTTAGATTCGCTTGCTTCGATAAACACCGATTTACGGCCCGGCTTCTTGGCCGAATATTCTAGAACGTGATGAATGTCTGTGGTTACACATAAAATCTATTAAACTGTCAACGAGGCCGTTACGGTATTGATTTGTTGTGATATGGGCACTAGATGCCAATTTTTATCGGAATATAACACGGAAAATCCCAATTACCAACTGTCGGAAATATAAATCGGGCGTTTCATATCAATCATTATAAACAAACATTAAGAGACGATCTTAATGAAAGTTATGGACGAATACAGAGTGTAGCGCGAGCCGAACATTATACAGGCGTAATTAGATGCCCGTGTTCGCAATGTTGGCAATCTTTTATCAGCGCATTACCCCACTGCTAGCACCTGTGCGATCGTCGTCGTTGCCCAAGCAATAAAATCAATAAACGGGTCCCCGGTGTTGTGTTGAAAGGGCTTAGGGATGTTGCATACACTCTCGACTCCAGTACGTCCCTCTGACCGCGGGCTATACATATAGCCCGTATCGGCTATTGTAGGGGGAAACTCCAACAGCGCTATATACTTCCACTAATTGACCTAACTGTATTTCGATACAAGTAATCTACGTTCAAACTTGCACCACTCGCAAAATAATAATAATCATGAATATAAATCAAGCGATTGCATGTTGTGACTTCATTGATATGTACCCAATAATCGCTAAATTTCACGGGTATTCAATAAGAGTTTGAATCCTGGGTGACTATGGATTGTACGGTGTATACTTATCACAATAAAAAAATACTATCACAATAATCCGACAAGAGTTGAAGCTGGACATAAAGGTGGAAAGCGTACGTATAATGAAAGAAACAGGAAATGAGAAGGTAGTTGTAAAAATGACCTCATGGGAACAAAAATTATTAATAATCAAAAACAAAAGCAAACTAAAGGAGAAGCCACAAGGGAAGAATTGGTTCATCGACAGCGATTTGACACAAGAAGAGGAAAAGATACAGAAGATGTTAAGAGACATGGCCAGGGACGTAAGACAAAAGGGAAAAAAGCGAAGGTAGGATACCGGAAAGTGTGTATTAACGACCAGTGGTGGCACTGGGACACTAGGAAGGGGGGCCTTATACAGGCAAAAAACTGATAAAAGAAAAGCGACGGGGAAAACTGATGATGCGAAGGTAAAGGATAGGATACAGATGGGGAAGGCAATGATATCAAAGGATGAATTAAGAATAGGTACATGGAACGTTAGAACATTACTAAGACCAGGAAAAATGCAAGAAGTAGTGGCGGAATTGAAGAGATACAATATAGACATAGCAGGAATTCAAGAAACAAGATGGAAAGGCGAAGGAGTAATAGAGAAAGAACAGTTTACGCTTAAATACTCAGGTGATATAAAACAAGGTCAACGAGGTGTAGCGATTATAATACAGAAGAAAGCCAGTGACAAAATACTTGATTTCAAACCAATATCAGAAAGAATAGCCTATATAAGGATCGAAACTAAACCTTTTAATATACCACTGTTAAATATATATGCACCAACTGAAAATGCAGAACGAGAAGAAAAAGAGAGTTTCTATGGAAAAGTGGAACAAGAGATAGGAAAAATACTGAAAGCAGATACGTTTATAATGATGGGAGACTTTAACGCCCTGATAGGAAAAGAGGAATTTATAAATGAAGTAGCCGGCAAAGAGACATTACGTGAAAAAACTAACAACAACGGATAAAGGCTCTGCGAACTGGCAACAAAAACAAATATGATTATTAGTAGCACTAAATTTAAACATCCCAATCACCGTAAGATAACATGGAAATCACCGGACCAAAAACAATCTTCACAAATAGATCACCTACTAATCAACAAACGAAAACAATCATCTATAAAGGGTGTAAGAACATATAGAGGAGCATGCGCGGACTCCGATCATTTCTTGGTAACCGCCACCCTCAAACAAAAGATTAAAAAAGCAATAAAAAACAAAAATGTGCAGGCTAAATGAATGTAAACAAAATCAAAGATGGGAACATAAGAATGAAATATGAAGAAGAAATAGAAAGACAATTAGGACTAGAACTGGAAAATAACGACATAAAGTGCAACAATGTTAAAGAATGCATAGAAAATACAGCAAAAATTCAACTTGGTAAAATGAGAAAAGAAAACAAAAAAGGATGGTAGGATGAAGAATGCCACAAAATACAAACAAACAAAATGAAAGCAAGACTGAAATGGATTAAAACAAACAGGGAAGAATATAAGAGAATACAAAAAGACGGTAACAAAATCATAAGAAAACACAACAGAGAATATATTGATAACCAAATAAAAAAGATAGAGGAAGAAAAAATAAACAGAAACTCCAAAAGATTCTACAAAAAAATCAGCGATCAAAATAATGTATATAAAAGCAAAATGAGAAGAATAAAAATAAAGAAGGAAGAACAGTAACGGAGGAAGAAGGATATAAACAAGTCTGGATGGAGTACTTCAAGGGACTGTTAAATGAACCAGGGGAGCAGCTTAATTATGAAATCACGACAGATGATGAAGAGGAAACTGAAATTAACAC
>JAWQRJ010003190.1:0-12386 GCA_033557515.1 Diorygopyx duplodentatus | reverse complement strand
GTGAGAATCCAGACCTACCTCAATGGATTCCTCGTACCTTAATGTCTATATCCTGCAAATATGACAAACATCGTGTGGCGTTTAAGAAACCGGTTTGGTAATAAATAAATAAATAAATAAATAAATATACAATTTTTGCTCATTTAATATAATAGTGGATCAATTAGCTATTAGAAACATCCAAACAATATATAACAAAAAGATAGTAAGTAAAAATAGCAAACATACATACAAGCAAATATAAAATGACATTTAGAAATGACACAAGAATTTTTAGATCTTTATTCAACGCTAATGCGGAATTTTGCAAATTCTGCATTGCAAGGTATTTCTGAACTGTGAAAAATGATTGAGTGTCGATGAAATTTTACAAATTTTGGGAAAATCCAATCCAATTTGTAACACCCACACCTCAGATCTACAGATGGGTTTTCTTTTTGATGGGGCAACCTTCCTGTCCAATTTCTTATTGTTTAAAACTGCTTGTCAATTTTAAAAATGCAGATAAGAAGCTGTATATTTTGTTTTACACCGGCTGTTTATAAACGTCATCAACTACAACAAATCAGGGCTAAAACTGACGTTACAGTCTGTGATTAGGAAGTCAATTATTGTAAGAAGGCTTTTTTGTTTGTTCGGAATTTTGATACAAAATGTGTTTGGTTGAAACATGTTAAGTACCTGTAACCTACACATATCCACATACATTTACACACTCTTTAATAGTGCATAATTGAAATCAATTAATTTTCTCCCCCACAAGCTTTTATGGAAAACTCGAGCACTTCAATTACCTCGCTCATTATTGTTGTGGTCCGGGCATCAATTTACTGCGGCCAGGCTGATCCGTTCTCACGGTAGCCTCCTGCACAGGCAAACGTCGTCGATTATTTACACTGCTGATTACAAATTACCGAGATCAAGCTATCTGCGTGTCAATGGTGTTCCAATATCGCGCGCGCCAACAAAATACGACGACGACAACAGAAAAGAGACCACAACCGCCGCGACCGCGACCATCGGCCTATCCTTTTTTCAAACCACAGACAACCCGTCTCCTCATTCATTAGTCCATGCCCACCACACCACTACCCATTCTACTTGCAATGATTATTTCCTTCTGCTTCCTATTCTTCTTCTTCCTTTTGCCTTCCTCCGCCATCGCGCGTAGAATTATATGTAATTTTACGGAAACCAATTGGATAATTGTGGTAACTAATGAAGTATAGTTGAGGCGTATGGCCGTGCTGATTGATGCTATAATGTAGAGCTTCTTCCTTTTGAAGTGCAGTGCGATCCAAAAATAGAGTAATCTAGTTGGTAACCAATTACTGCATTCATTTTTATTTAAATTTTCGTTGTATGTCCTTTGAACAAATATATTTGCTTCTTCTTCGTATACCCTCTAAAACTTTCTGTGCCATCAAGTAGAAATCAAAAAGTAATCTATGAACGTCATTAGAATTTCTTAACTAATGGCATTGCGTGAAGGAAAGTGAGTTTGAAACTTTCCGAGCCAAGAATAGCCAAGGGTGAAGCGAAGTTTTCGGAATTGGTCGTTCGTTTAGAATTATATCATTCGAATTGGGAGTTTCGGCGCGATCTGATACCAATCTAAAATACAGTCCCCAAATGAAAAACTTTTATGAAGCCGCGCTAAGTTTCCAGACGAACCTTGACGTATAACCGCGGGAAAGGAGCTTGAAGGAACGCCGCGCGCCTTATTTAACATTTTAAGTGGAGCGGCTACCGGCTTGGCTTTATTGCTTTAGTTCTATTGGGAGGTGAAAATCGATAAGATAGGATGAAGAACCGCACTTTCGTGCGGTATCAAAGAAATTTATTTGGTGTAGGTACTACAGTGGTCTGGTTGAATTTTGTAATAATTTCCTTTTAATGGAACAAAACATCAAGTTAAAGAGAAACTGTGCAGAAAAAAAATTGTACAAAGGTGATAAATGTGTAAGTCCCACGTGATCACGAATGTTAGGCAACCAAATCTACGCAACTGGTATTGGTTTTCCAATTAAAGTAAATAAACTATATAGGAAAAGTTAGTGGCGTATCGATTGTTTTTTAAAAACCACAGTTTGTTTTTCAACAAAATTAAAGTTTGTCTTATTAACAAATTTATTTAAAAAAAGAAAATTGTTAATAAGACAAACTTTAATTGCTTTAAATTTAATTCCTCTTTATTCCTCGTTCTTAAAAGTAGGCACTACCAAAATTCCAGCCACAGTCAAAAGACAAACGAATGAAAAATCATCAGATAAAGCAATCATTTCAATCATCCTCGCAATCGCACATCTCCATTCTTTGTTCCCTCCCTCTCGGGACCAGAGATGCCTGCCCGCAAAGGAGGAAGGTTTAAGGTCAATACTTGTTCGTACCTGGGGGCCCCATACCTGCAGACGTGGGGCACCGGCCCGCGGATCGACCGCGCTATCGTACCCCGATTATTATCAAATTATACATGAGCAATCAAATCAAATTAAAATTGTGCTGCGTCAGAGGTTATAATATATTCATCCGGCGCGCCATGTGTCTAACGAGACACTGGCGGGGCCATTGTTTGAGCGGCACTGGCCCACGAATTCAAAACATCCACCGGGGGTGGGTGTTTATTTTTTAATTTGACGTCAGGACGAAGGCGGTTATTAAGCGCTAGTTGAATTAACTAATTTCAGAGCGCAATAGTGGTGTCTGCAGTTCACTCAAGAGGTGGTAGCAACCATCGAAAGCATTCGTTATGCGCACGGAAAAGACTAAGAAATAAAAAAAGACTAGGAATAAGAAGAAGTAATGACAAAAGGTTCTATAAGGTATACACAGTTCTAATAAGTTATACTTCTGAAAAAGAAAAGGGGGTAGGATACACCTGACTCACCTGAAGGGTCAATGGTTTGATTATAATGCGATCAATAAACCTTTGGGTGATGTTTGAACTGGTAGTAGACAATACTAAAATTACATGGACAGCAGTTTTACCTTACTAGATCTTTATGGTTTGCCAATACATTGTTGATTATCAACACATTCTGCATATAAAATGGTAAAGTTTCAATCATGTGATCAAATAAGCTAATAATTTTAATATTGCATAATATACATTTCCATTACCTATCGTTGCTGTTCAGTATCAATAATCGACTGTCAAAGCGATACACAATATTATGTTCCACGCAAAAGGTGCGGTAGACCAATTAAGGGTTATTTTGCAAGAGAAGAGCAAATAAATAAAGAATTAGATGACAGCATGAAATGGAGACCAGCATAACAGCTGAACTGTATACATTTTATGTGTAGCGCAATAAAATAATTAAACAAAAATAAAACATTAGCAAATATTCAATGAAAGTTTATTTTACCTACAATAAATTTTATTTAAAATTTATTTCCCGAGATATATTGAGCACCTGCAAATTTTATCATTTTATTTGCATCGTTGATGCTTAATATTCAAAGTTAAACATACTTCTGATACCAATAAATTTTCGGCTAATAACAAGTATTTATTTATTACTCGTATTATTGTTAAACACCTGATAGACCGAGTTTCCCAAGTACTGCCTATATTTAAAACTTTACTTCACTTGCAAGTTCTTTCGATTTTTAATTTGACGCGGACATAAAATTGCGACCAATAGCGGTATATTATACATCTATGGACTTTAATGTTACCGCAGGTTAATCACATGATACCCTGACGTCAACGCTCGGCTCCTGTCACCTTGACAGCTAGCTGTCAACACATACCAATAAATCCACTTATTGCATTCGGTGCATCCGATGCCCCCAAATGTACGGTTACCTTGTGCAACTTTCTTTGCGAATTATTCATAAGCGATAAGAATGGTATAAAATTATCTTTTTAAAAGTTGAGACCTATCTCAGTCGATTTCCCACACCGGAATCCCTAAATCCTGAAAATATCACCCACGCTAATACCTCCGTTCCAAAGACGGTCCGGACAATAAATAAATAGGCAAGATTAACTTCTTCGTCTTAATAGTATTAGATTAGATAAAATAAGCGTTTATGAGCGAAAATTGCAAAGGTTTGCTGAGGATGAATATTAATCAAAAATTAACTTTTGAGGTCCATAGCTACTTTAGAAATCGTTTTAGAATACACTTTCATTTGATCTTTTCGGCTTAAAATTGGCCATATAATCACCCTCTGAAATATGGTAACGCACGTAAGATACAGCCTGTATAGTATAATTGCTGATTCTTACGCAGAATCATAAAATTAATAATAATAAAGAACTTTATTTCCGAATAAGTAATATTTTAGGTATACATAGCATGAAAACAACAATTCGAAAACTGGCGAGATTTCAGTAATTAATTACTTTAGTAAGTAATTGCCCGATTTTCAAATCTAACCAAAAAAATTGATCCTGCATACTGCCATTTTCTCTATATTTTTAAGATACTTTTAAAACTTGATACATCGAAGATAATTATCAATCAATACCAACTTTCGATCGTTGACTGAAACACAGGGAGTTTCACTAAAAAAAATTACCATTAATTTTGTTTTTAATTTAGAGTGTCATGAAATGTCCGATTCATACCAAAATCTTCATCTGCTTAGGTATTAAACTATTAAATATATTAAAACTGTGGATATCTCTTCCACATATAGAAATCCAGAAAATATTCAGAAAATATTCCAGAGATATCCAGAAATCAGAAAATATTCGAGTATTTGAGATATGAAATTGTAAAGGCTTCGCCAGCAATTCTTTCCTTAACCCTTTGCCTGTCCACGTATATTTCGCATATTCTAAGCCGTACGTTCATTTGAAATGGTTACTTTTATAGTATTTAAGGATGAAGTATATGCAAAGAAGTGCACATCACAAATGAACACGTGTAAAAATGGTCCAATGTTTATTATTACCTTACTGAAATAAGTTCTAAAAAGTGGTCTAGTGTTTGTTAGTACTCCTCTGCAATAAGTTCTAAATATGAACCTCTCAATGTTTTACGGGAAAAGAAATCCGATTAGCAATATGTTTAATAAATTACAGATTTTGTATTCTGAATATAAATACAGATTATTGAGGAACTTAATCTATTAATTAAATTAACTTAATTTAAGAATAATACTGTACTCTTCTGATTGTTAATAAATATATTACATTTTCAATCCTACATGTTTCGAAAATTTGCAATCTCCGTCCTCAGGGATATCTACAATCGTTAAATGAACAAAAGTGAACATAATTTGACTAAGTTGATTTTCTAGTACATGTCTAGCATGTTTTAATGTTTCTTGTAATGGTATATTTGTGTACATATTTGTGACGTGAAGCGAAAACAATAGGCAATGTCCTTTTTTTTATTTCTGTTTTTAATGGTATGTTCAGGATTATACTTAATATTGTTCTTAAATATATTATTTATTAATTTTGCAATTTTATGTGTCGGTGTACCTATATATCAGTATATCATCATCTTTCAGTGGTCCAATTGGATTTCCTGGTTTATGTAGTTTTGGTTGGCTATGCAAGCTGTGTGAATTGAGTGTTTGAGTTGATTGTTTTATTAATTCTTTGGTTTTAGTAATTTATATTTATTGCCCGTTAAGAAATTTTCGTTTTTTGCGTATATTTATGCCTATTCATAAGAACTATATCTGCATTTTTATCAGCTTTTGCCATCACGATATTGTTTTCTTAATGTTTTTTTAAATTTATTAAGACATTATTATGATACATGTTATTTTCTCTTGGTTGTCTGACTTTTCTTTCTTGTTTTCTTTCTTCTGTGCTTATTAACTGTATTGTCTGCTCCAATGTTGTTCTCACCTGGGTGGTTCCTTATGGCTGCTTTCGCTTCTATTGTAAGTAAACTAACATTAGGTTTTATTATCGGTATAGCACATTTTGGCCCTTTATTGTGTAGTCGGATTTCGTTATTATTTAGTGTTATGTTTGATATATTCGTAAATTTTTGATGAAATTGGTGGTGTTGACTGTTCTCAGTTTTATTTTGTTGCTTGCTCTTTTCTTGTTATTTCTGAGTATATTAATTTTCTTTTGTTTAATGGCTCTCTGTGTTATTTCTTCTTGTAAATTCTTTGTTTCTTGTGATTTAATTGTTTCTAATGCGGTCTTGTAGTTAAATTTGTATGTATCATGTACATGTTTTTATTTTTATCATTCGTGTTTTTGTAGTGTTTATGTAATTGATCTTTGAGATGATAGTTTTCTTGTAATTTTAATGTGTTTTGGTAATTTAAATTGGCAAAATTTGGGAGTAAATTGTTCCTTGATGCAAATTTTGATAATATATATGTGCTGTATATTTTTAGCGAGTTTCTCTGAATGATTTTTGTAGAGCTGGATCAATTCTATTTGTACTGGCTTGATCATATTGATTAATATTCGGATCCATGATCAATCAGGTTATATTTAATTAAATTAACTTAATTTAAGAATAATACTATACTCTTTTGATTGTTAATGTCTATATTAAGTTTTCAAGCCTACATGTTTCGGAAATTTGTAATCTTCATCTTCAGGGGTATCTACAATCATTAATTAAAGCTATCAAGAAATATATAATATCAATATGATTGTAGATACCCCTGGATACATGTAACATGCCATTTAAACATACATTCCACTTATTTTACTCTGCGGTGGTGGTTATGCCGCTCTCCGCATATGAAGATTTAAATAGTTTTTGTTTGTTATGTTAATTTACGTTGGTTTAGTTATTAATATTTACGATTATTATGGTGGTAGGAATGGTTAATAGCGACGGAATACATGTTATGAAATATAAAAAGAGGAAAGACATGTATATGATTTGAACTTACCATTGCGCAAATAAGAAATAATAAAGCTATTGAGAAAAGGGGAAATGCAAGAAAGGCAGTTCAAAAGGAAAACCGGAAAGGGGAAACTGTTTCAAAGGAGGAATTGATTTTTCAGATCAAGTGACCTGAACGATCTCGTATTATAGTTCGGCCAGAAAAATTGTATCGAAACATCTTGTTGGAATGCTTAGAAATTGCTGTATTGAATAGTTGAGTTATCTTAACAACTTTTATTCAAATAAACGAATCCACCTAGCAACATTTTTAAAAATTGTTACGATATTCTCTTCATAAACCAATCAAAAAGGCCGATGCATTACAAAACATACCAAGAAGAGAAGAAGGAAAGCTCGCTCGGAGGAGGTGTTATTGTTGTTACACCAAAATCATATCGAAGGAACAAGGAAGCAAAATAAAAAGATCTAAACATGTTTCAACAGAATATGTCGAACGTGAAAAAACATACCATAAATAATATTATGTCATGTATTGAATGAGAAACAAAATCTACGTTATTTATATTTGTATGGTTTTATATGTATATTTATTAGTAATTCTACCATATTATTTCAGATAATTCACATTTTCGCGCTGGGTGCATCAAATGTGATACACACTGAGTTGGAAGTCATTAACTACTCATATAACACGATTAAATCCAAAAACTGTTTTAGAGGTTTATCAAAATGTATTGTTTTTAAAACTCCAGTATGTGTGTATCACATGCGATGCACAAGCGTATAGAAAATACGGCGTGTGCATATATTACATGTGATGCACGGGACAGGCAAAGGGTTAAGAAAGGGCTAATGGGACAGAACTTACAACTTGAAAAGTTGTTCCGTAATCGAATTGACTAATAATTAATTTAAGGCCCTGGAAGTAAATTTGATGTATGTATAAACTATTTATTAGTTCCACTTTTTCAGGAATATCAGTAAAAGAACAATAAAGATTTATCCCAAAAACCATTGTACTATAAAATTGAGACATTTTTGAAATGCGCTTCATCCAGTGCTATTAGTGTAATAATTGAACATTATATACAGGTGTCCATCGTAGACCGTCCATTCGAAATATATGGGGAACGGATAAAGCGTGAAAATTTGGATTTGAATATGGTAGGAAAAGAAAACTAAGACAAAAATATTTTCAATAAGTTGGCAGTTCCGATTATACCGGAAGTTGGTAACAGCTTTGAAAGCTTAATTTCACTGGAATGACCCAATTTTATTTTATTTTTCTTAATGTACATTCAATGTTCAACATCTTTCGTACGACATTTGTCAGGCCTAAACTTGATCGCTTTGGAGATATTGAATGTTTTCGCAAAAATTATGCAACCGCAGCATCATTTTGAAAAATAGAATTTTCATAATTAGACTTACGCGATAATGCTCATGCTTCACTAACCATTAGTTGACACATTGAACTTTTCAGAAGTACACCCGGCAGGATATTCTTATGTACATTCTTTGCAAAATTGAATTTTGAAATGACAAAGAAAGCTTTAAATGACAAAAACTGATTTTTTGAAATGGCACCTACCAAGTAATTTTCGAATGAAGAATTAAAATCTTTGTTAAACGGTATTGGTTTTTTTCGAGCTCTTGCTGCAAAAGCGATCCTTTGACAATACATATATTTGTTGTAAATTGAGTTGCCTACCAATTAGTTATCAATTTTGATATGTTGTATGTTTATGTAACTTAAGTTGGTTGATTTCATATTTAGGATCAACAATTAATGCAAGCATCATTTGGAAATCGGGCAGGGCAAAGACAGGAATTCTGTCAGATTTTTCTAGTCCGCCTACAAGAGGAACCAAGATTTTTGGAAAAAATTATTTGGACCGACGCGACGAAGCGAAATTTTCTAGAGATGGGATTTTTAAATCATCGAAATGTTTACTTTTGGGCAGACCAATATTTTCATATGGCGCGCGATCAGAACTTTCAAAACGAACTTAGTTTCAACTTTTGGGCCATGGTACTGGCCTGCAAGATTGCCAGCCCTCATTCCGATGGATTTTGGGTATTTTGGGGTCACATCAAAACCACCGTGTATTCTACCCCCGGTGAACACCCTAGAAGAATTGGATAGTCGAGTTCGAGGAGCTTTTGATGCATTAGATCCAATTCATATTCGAAATGCAACTGTCAATGGAGTCCAATCAAGAATTCTGATTTATTTAGAAAGAAATAGAGAAAGATTTGAGCATTTTCTGAACTACATGAAATATCTTGATAACTCGATTTCCAAATGATACATGCATTTATTTTTCACCCTAAATATTAAATCAACTAACCTAACTTACATAAACGTCAAAATTGATAAATAATTAGTAGGCAACTCAAGTTACAACAAGTGAATGTATTGTCAAAGGAACGCTTTTGCAGCAAGAGCTCGAAAAACGTTAAATAATCGGAAGAGGATGTGTTTTAGATATTGGGAAACCTAATACCAGTTAACGAGGATTTTAATTCTACTTTCGATAATATTTGATAGGTGTCATTTAAAAAAATCACTTTTTGTCATTTAAAGTTTTCTTACTTCAAAATTTAATTTTGTAAGGAATATATGTAGGAATGTGCCACCGGGTGTATTTCTGAAAAGTTCGATATCTCAACTAACGGTTAATGAAGTACGATCATTATCGCATAAGTGTAATTATGAAAATTCAATTTTTCAAGATGTTACCGCGGTTGCATAATTTTTGTGAAAAAATTCTGTATCTCGAAAACGATTAAGTTTACGCCTGGCAAACGTATTACGAAAGTTGTTGAAAATTGAATGTAGATTAAGAAAAAAAATTAAAATTGGGATCATTCCATTTGAATTAACAAAGCTGTTGTCAACTTCCGGTATAACCGGAACCGACTACTTATTAAAAAAAAATATTTTTTAGTTCTCTTACCATATTCAAGTCCAAATTTTCAAGACTTCTTGTTTCATCCGTTCCCCATATATGTATTTCTAATTAACGATCTACGGTAGATACCTGTATACATATAATGTTCAATTATTACACTAATGGCACTGCATGAAGCGCGTTTTATGTATAACCTTTCGTGTTATAGGGTTGTAGACTGTGGTTGTGGTTACCTACACTCTATTATAACAATGCTCTGTCCTTGCGAAAACATTACTGAAAATTTAGAAAACACTTTGCAAGAAAGTTCTTCCCAACGTTTACTAAACGCTTCCGTGACAATTCTCTAAAGTCCCTAATCTATCCATTGTAAATTCTCTTTGGTTGAGATACATCATGCTCTACATCTACAATGGCATTAGCTGGTTATACAAACCACCGTTATTATAACTTCATCGTCAGTTTAATGACGGTCTTAAGCAATTTGATTAGAGAATTAAAATTTGAAAATTCAAAACTCTCCAATTTCACGCCGCATTTCACAACAAAGTTAAAGTATAAATCCAGGTATTAACTTATCTAGCCAACTAACTTGACAGACTATTTTCTAGGCCAACTAGATAAACTGTGACCAAGCATTCGAAATTTCATCATAAGTTGAGATAATGGGTGTATAAACTTTTGTGTGGGAAATCCCACCCCACCAAGTTTCAACAAAAAATCACACAGTAATGGAGTAACATTTTGTTTACAATAAAGAACGTTTAGTGCATTAATATAGAGGGTTTTGTGAATGTTTGTAAATATAATTCCTTAAAACATTTTTCGAGTGCTTCCCAGTTTCAAATGAATTTCCCTCTTTCCCCAATAGTTGCCTCACGCAGGAAAAAAGAAATCAACTAACATCTATAACAACAAACTCTGCCCGCGGCATAGAAAACTATTTGTATTCCCTGTCAACTTAATCAATAAAATTTTCATTTTACAAGCTCCATTTTCTCCGGCCGATTTTTTTCCATCGCCCATCGATGGCTTGTTATGGACAAATATAGGTTTTCCAGAGCTAGTTAGAGCGATATTTATCGGACCCCAACAATTACCGTCTTTACCGTGCCACTCAGGTCCTGTTAGGATGGCGTTGTCGCGCCTATACTGCATCTAAATATCGACCCGTTCACGCTAGGCTTCACCAGCGTAGCGTTTCTAGATCGAAGTCGCCGGCATTTTTTTCACTTCTCAACAAGAAATACTTCACGTGCCTTATATGTGTTTTACAGCGCAACGTAGGTTGTGCCCAGCTGTCGTTCTCTCTTCCCTCCTTATCCTCGTCTGATCCTTCCAAGTCTACAGTTCGCACAACTGCCACCTGGTAGCGTCACCTACCAAGCTACTGGAGGTTACCTACCAGTTGCAGTAAGAACTTCGTTCGTAGAGTTAGTTGATCGCTTAACAACTGGTCGAAAAATACTTTATTTGAAGTATCTTAGAAAATATTAAATGTTAAAGAAATTATTAAATGCTTAAATGTTCTCCCTAACAATCGGTATGCAAGCAACCGAAAGAGTGAAAGAAAGAACCCGTGTTTGCGGGTAAACGCACTCGGGTAAACAAGCGTGAAAACTTTCACCGTAACAATAAATAAGTGGCAGAAACATACGTTGACAGTTTACTTATGTGCATAATGTAATAGGCCATTATACCGCCGCTTGCATGTTCCATTATTAATAAACCACTTATAAGGGAAAACCGTATGGAATTCCTAGCCTAATGGGTCGCCAATTGTGATGATATAGCTTCGGCAATATAGGCAAAATTCGGAAATCGGAATTTGTGAGGAAAAATTCTCGAGTACGCAACCAGTCATACAGCAGGACAATCTTGGTTGCATATATGGCATTTTTAATCATCAAAGATAAATGAATGAGATATTCACCATTCTAAAAAGCTTAATAATGGCTAGCAAAAATTGAAAACAATAAAAATATCATATAATATTGATTTTATCAAAAATAAACACACCTTTCCCTGTGAATAAAATATCTTTTATTCACAGGAATGAATTCAGCTCCAAAAAAGAGCTTCAAACAACGGTATCAGATTTGCGCTATCTAGCACCAAAACATGACTTTCCGTTTAAAACTATCGAAAATGGGACACAATACAAGAAGAATGGTCTTCACATTCCCAAACGACTGAATTTGCGAATTCTTCAGGCATTCATGAAGGATGATGACGTTGCAATTATTGCAAAAAATTGAGTGGTACGAAAACAGTAATTAAGGAAAATCTTACGTGACCGAGAGCAGAAACTGTCAAACATTTTTTTCTTCTTGCACTCCCAAAATTTAAATATCTTGAAGATTTAAATATTACTCTGAAATTTAACAAATGTTTTATTCATTTCATATAATCGATAGTACAGCACATTTATATTATCTGTCATGTTTGAATGAATTTTGGGTTACAAATTATTATATTGTTACATCCTATTAAATAAACTCTTGGCGTCTGTTAACTGGATTTTTCGGAGGGTATTCAGGAATAAAGGAAGGTCTGAAAAGGGATTCGAATTACATAGGAATTCTAGATATTTGAAATAAATTTTTCGTTTACCTGTAATTTCTATAGAGATTGCAGTTCTTTAGTGAATATAAAAGAGATCCAATAAATCCAATAAAAG
>JAWQRJ010003189.1:0-12388 GCA_033557515.1 Diorygopyx duplodentatus | reverse complement strand
AGACCTTTACAATGATGTGTCACAAGACCCCATTTGTAATTTGAAATTTCAAAGTTGATAGCGCTCGCAGCGCCATCTATGAAGATTAATATTCAAAATTTACGTTGAAAAACAGCAAGCTTCATACTATTTGATATCGCTTTGGTTTGATGTTCCTAGCTTGACTATACAGCGTTATACGGCAAATTATTCGCGTGCCTCCGAAATCGCATCTAAATAATTGTAACTTTATAACGGATTGATAGAATTGAAAACTACCGCCACTGTTGAATAGACAATTGAAAGACCTTTTCAGTCACAAGGCCCCCTTTGCAATTTGAAATTTCAAAGTTGTTAGCGCTTGGAGCGCCACCTATGAATATTAACATTCAAATTTTACACTAAAAAACCACAAATTTTATACCATTTGATACCGCTTTGGTTTCATGTTCCTATCTTGACTGGTTCAAAAGTTAGCAGGGGGGGGGCATTTACGTCCGCACTGTATGTGGCGGTATAAAAGTTTTAGGTATATATTTTGGCATATAAAATATCAATTGTTCCCTCTGGGATCATTTAAAAAATCTCTGTTTTTTTGATAAGCCTTTTGACCGCTTGTTGAGCAGGGCAATATATAATTGAGTAGGTCCATATTTATTGAGCTGGAAAAAAAATTTCGTTGCAATTGTTCGTGAACAGTATGAACTCGTGTTTTGTGTTTAATGGGGCTCAATATAATACCCATCACCAATGCGAAGTTTACGAGTATTAAAATGGCAAACCTCTCCAGTTACCAGTGACGCTATAAAGAAAATTTAGAATGGAAAGGCACGTTGTATCGTTACAAAGGAAACTTCTGGAACTAGATAAAGTAGCGCGTTATTCAACGCCTCAACAGCTCGCGAAATATTCTGTGCAGCAAACTCGAGACAGTCTTCCGTGTCATTCAAGTCCCCAACAATACACGACTCGTAAACATGTACAAATATGGCAGTGTTACAGTGTTAGGGATATATTAGACGTGTTAAAATTTAAATTTAGAATGAATAGGATGAAAACAATCACCTCACCCGTCGCGTTCAGATTTCAATGAGAACTCCAACCCTCATCACTTTTGTATGTAAACTCAAGTCGCGTAAGGGGTGAGTGTTTTTTGTTATCGTTTTTTCTCTCTCTCGTTAAGGGCACAATAGCCTTTACAGGTCCACATCCATAAAAATGCAAATTCTATGCACAGATGTCGCTTACAGGCTCCGAGCGGGTACTTTGCGCATCGCGAACAATGGCGTTGTAATAGTGTTTATGATTTGGACCTTCGTTTCTAGGCCACCCTTGACGATTTCACGCCGTTCTACAATTAACATTTGATGTGAAGTTCGTATTTGTGGTTCTGCCTCATTCGTCCTGAATCGGTTTTACGACGCTCAGGCCATCTGACAGCTCTCTGGGGAGCAATTTTTTCAGTATGTGAAGGGTGCATACTTGAAAAAATCGCCATTTATCAGCCAGCGGAGGATTTAGGAAACGACGCATGGAGATGATATTCTCACAGGCCATTTACCATCAAAACAGGAAATATTACAGTAAAATTTCGCGTATACGATTTGGACGCGATATATGCGACACGGATGGTCGCGAAAACGACCGCGTGCGTCAACATGCGTGTACATGAACAAGTCAGATGCAAAAGATAGACGCTTCCGAATATAAACGGACAGCATAGTGACGCTTTGTTAATAGTTGTAATTAATCCTGGACCGCAGATTTAACAAATGCACTGCGAACGTTCGAATTTGAGAGATTTATTATGAGACCATGTGTTACAATTTCATTCCATATCGTATTACTCCAATATATGGATATTTCGACAATCGCTAGTATGTTCCATTCCGCTTAGTATACAAATTCGCTTTACTGTAGTCATTATTGTTCACTTAAATGTTATTATAGCCTTCATACACACATTATTCATGAATATACTTATCATTTGTTACTTTACATATAATTTATGACAATACGATTGATATAGAAATTATGTGAACATTAAGTCCAGAGTTAAAATGCATGGAGAGTTAACGCACTGTTTGAAATCGCTGATGCGTGCGTATATGATTAACTCCTAGCGCCACCAAAATGAAAAACGGTGTAATCTGCGACGCAGGCCAGTGTAATTTAGATTTAAGTTATGTTAAAATTACAACGTTATTCATCAAATACGTGGTTTTATTCTTTCTATGTCGACCAGCGACTCTTCAAAGCACCCATTTTTTGGTCCTTCGCGCAGCCGGATATTAACAAATTCTAAAATTCTTGCGTTAGTTGCAGCAATCTACAACCAACGCCAGTTCGCATCCTTTTTTTGACCTCTTTTTACTTTCTCTTACCCTAAAGGTATAAAGAGAAAGTAATGCATTCCGTCCAAAATATTGATGGTGATATTTTGATAGATCTTGATGAATTACCAATGCGAATCTTAGTCCTCTTAGAGTCTATTTCAGCAAAAAATAGACCCTAAGAGGGCTCTAAAAAATCTAATATAAGTTACAGTACTTAGTACTCTCCATAAATTCGACAAGAAATTAAAAAGATGCGATAATATGTTTTAAAAAAAAACTGTTAGTTTTATTTTTTTTGGTTTTTTAAATGGAACACGTTGTATATCATTGCATTTTTGGATTCTTTTTTGAACTCTAATTCAAATCTCGTAGTGCTATGATACTTAAAATTGCTTGTTGGAAAGCTGTTGACGATTTTCATAACAATCCATAGAGCGCAGTATTTTCAAATTTTTTATCATGAAATATGAAATTGCGTTTTTAGTAGTCAATATGTAAATATACTATGTTTTAACTTAGAATGATGAGGTTGGCTAAATGTATGGTTAATAAAATCGACCATAAATTCGACAAGAAATTTAAAATGTAATAAAATACTATAAAGAGTTCTGTTTAAAAAACTGAAGTTGCTTAGCGTCTAGAAGAATATATGAAAATACTTCTAGAAGAAAATAGAACTGATACAATAACAAATTTATTTGAAACTTTTTTCCTTAAAATGATTAGAAATAGGAGAAGTGAAGATGAGACAGACAAAAAGATGAGTTAACCAATCATTATTCTTAGAACAGTCTAATTCGCCAAGATATATCAAAATCTCACCATCAAAATTTCGGACACAAAGGATATTACCATATCTTTTCAGAAATCGTATTGAGCTGTTTAGTTGTTGACCTCATTAGTTACTTTTCTCTCATGAAGATGTGAAGGGAGATTATAAATTCAGGTGAACCTCCATAGTGGCCAAAGTAGTGATTCTAATATATCCATGCCTAGAAAAAAAGAAAAAGAAATGCCAAAAATGAAAAATGGAAAGAAAATATCAGTAGGGTTGTAATCTGCAAAAATTACTTAATAAGGCAAAAATTATGAAAAAAATGGAAAAGTGGCAAAAATGAAAAAAAAAATACAATAAAAGATACAATTATTAACTTAATTTTTAAAAAATTTAAAGTACTTACTCAAAATTTATTTATTTAAATGATTGTGAACATAAAGTGCCGTTAAAGTTAATTTGCACCATACGGACCATTCTTACGTTATTGATTGGTGGATTGATAGTGCGGGCTTAGGTTCACCTACGGGTGCCTCATCCACTTTTCGAAAACCCCTTCCTTCTCGCTGCTGGAAAAAGGTGGTTCCGGTAGAGGTTACTTTGGAGGTTCCTCACCAGGTTTCTCCTCCTTGACCTCGATTTCTTTGGGCTTGGTAAGGGGCTTGAAAACAACTCTCGAAATTTTGACGTAGTGTAAGTGGTTAACCTTGCCCATTGCATCCCAGGAGGTTTGGCCCATGATCACAATCAATTGTTGCCCTTTTGCATCCTCCTGTTACTCTTTTGCATCCTCCTGTCAACTACTCTCCAGTTTTTGGTATTTCTGTTTTCAAGCCTTTCGGAGATTATTACTTCCCCTGTCTCTATCGGTCCCGGAACCCAAACAAGCCAGTGTTCTGGTTGATTTCGGCAGGCTCTTTGCTTCTGTTCTTGAAGCGTCGCCCCAATTTCCAATTTAAATTTACTCTTCTTTCTTGACAGCTAACAAAACTTAGGTTAACTTGCTGTCAACAAAGCGACAAAGCATCGTTTACACTGAATGATATTTCACTAATTCCTGTTTACATAAATTAATCAATGGTAAATTCATAAACATGCGCTAGGTAATATAGTTTTTAAAACCATTTTTAAATTGCATAATAACTAAACACTGTATTCTTTAAAACATTTAATATAATTTTGCTCATGTACGTTAGGTTGCATAAGTTTAAGTGTAGACCGTATAAGTAGTTAATTTTTACTTGAAGTCAAGTTTTTGGCAGTTTTATTATACAAGTTAACAGAAAAATCTTAGAAATAAAAGAATTATGTGTATCAGAATATCTGTAATTTTAATTTTAATGTATTTGTTGATATCTCGGAAAATCCGCGAAAACTTGAATTTTCCAATACCAGGTACTTAATATCTTCTGTTACTAATGTCATTGTCACTTTGGAGTGCTAAAACAACAGCAAATTGATAAAATTTTCATAACAAAGAAAAAATAGTTTGAAGAAAACTCAACTTATAGTGCTTAAGAAGCTTAATAAGAAGAAAGCAAAGTTTCTTTAAATTTAAAACAATTATTCTAAACTTAGAACTAACTTCATGACATATTTTTAAAGGGATCTGCACCCATGAAGTTATTATTTCGATTGTTACGGTTAGATAGTGATAATCGCATTATTATTTATAGTTATAAAAATTTAATTAAATATTTTATTAATTTAATACAATAAATAATACCATTAGCAGTATATATTTCAATCTATTTCAATCTTGTGTTCAATATTTTTTTGTGATTTTCTTTACTGTTCTTGTTCCAACCTTTCTGTTAAACACTGTTTAACAGAAAGGTGTTAAACACTGTTTTTTTTCTAACGCTTTGCATGTTGACTGTTTTCTTCATGCCTTTTCCTTAGTGTGGTTATAACCATGAACTATTACGTTTTAAATCTATCTTCAAATAATGCAGATTATTTATAGTATTCTTGGTTCACATAAATTTAGATAGAACTTTCAAAAGAAGAGAATATGTTAACGATAAAAATAGTATGGGATGATACTATAATACGGACATACTTCACTTTCTTTTGTGCACTACTCACCAAAAATTCTTTGGTTCAAAGAAATTTCATAATTAATTCATATTATTAGGAGTTCAAATTCATTATTAGGAGTTGCAATTAAAAAAAATATCACTAAAATCCTCCACGTTTAGTTTTAAAAACGAACATTACGCAATGAATTAATTGGCATTTTTTTTAGAGTTACGCAATTTTACACAAATTAATTTTCAATTTATAAAATTAGTATAAGTCAAAATATCAACGAAACTATAAAAAAAATTATAAAAATTAGTTATTAAAAACATTGTGTATGTTGCGTTCAATAAGTCCAGTAGATATGTTATTTCATATTTAAAATAAATGAATAACAATTGCAATTTTTTAGTTATTTAATTTTTTTAAATTTACATCTCTTTTTTACATTTAAAATGATTTCCCACTTCCGCATCCTCCTCTGGCGGTTTGCCATCTGCCTTTTAAACCATTCCCTCCTCTTCCACCTTTCCATGGCCTTCTTCCACCTTTCCATTCCCTTCTTCCACCTCTTTCTAAACTGTTTAAGTAACAATGTTCTATCGTTCTTAAACAATACTAACATATCGCATGTCTTTCATAAGTTTATATGAAAATAAGTTCCTATAAAGATTGAATACTGAACAATGGAAATATTACGTCGCAAGCGTGGCACAATAAAAATGAAATTAACAAAATTGTGTAATAAGCATCGACTTTGACGCAATAGACGAAGAATGAATTCAGGAATTAAATGACAGGTTAGATCGCCTTTCTAAATTATTTTATAGCCATTATGACCCTCTCCAAGAAGAATAGTTGGATCACGAACGCAATGAACGCGAAAATTTTGAGCAATATTTCTACAAAGTCACGGCTAAAGCAAACGTTTATATAAACATATACACAAAAGACACCGTTCAAAACAAGTTGACATTCAAAACATAAACCAACTACCTGAAATAAAGCACTAAGTTTTTTCGGAAGATTACGAACAATGGCAGCTTATTTTTGGTTTTTGCTCAGTTATTCATAATAGATCGATAGTTATTCATCAGATTGTATACAAAATATACAAAAATATTAGACTTTTGGTTACTAAACATATAAAGGGAATTCTTGAAATGCAACCGCTAACCAAAGAATCGTATACGACCTCAAGAAATGCCTTGGATGCCATCATTGGCCAGATTCAGGCATAAGAAGCTTTGGAACAACCAGTAAAAATCTGGGACACAATACTACTTCAAATGATAGCATCTAAATTGGATAATTCTTTTCGCCTGCATTTGAGAAATGTTTTTAGAAGAGAGATGCAATTTCCTATAATCTGTAGAAAATTCGAAGTTCGAACTGTCTAAGCAAAATATAGTTGTAAAAATACAATACGTCAAAAATTCCTACATATGCATATCACGTGAAAAAGGAGCTCTGGTAGAGAAGAAAAGTGGTCTTTACTTTAACTACTTAGGTAGAAACCACAATTTCAAATAATGCAGATCAGGAACTAGTAGAAAATGTGATAAATCTCACCACACTCTATTGCATCTATTCAAAACGATGAAAGCACATATCAATCTGGAGCAACGTTACACGTATTACTGTGATCGGTTGTAGTCAACGTCGCAGAAAAAACTGGACACATGCATCAAATCAGAGCATTGTTAGACTGTGGATCACTATGAAATTTTATGGTTAAACGTTGTTCGAACAAACTCAACTTCGCTGCGCAGACATCAACGCTATCTATTGTGGGACTGAATAATGCTCAGTCAAACTTAGACAAGACAAGTTTTATTGAAATTCATTAGTTAGTCCTGCCATTAACCACAATTCAATATGTTACAATTAATGCAAAATCACAGAACCTACTAAGAAACGACGAAAATTCGACTTGGAGATGAACATTTTACTCAACTAAAGGAAATTGATTTGCTAATTGGTGCTGGGTTGTTTTGAAATTTACTTCACAACAAACATATTTGTCTTGGTCCACAGCTCTCAGTACTTCGACGAACCTGCTTTGGCTGGATTGTTATAGAAGCAACTTGCTCTGACACGATTACATCTTGCAGTCTGAATATCACAACACATAACACAATGAATGATCTACGAACAGAACCATCTCAGTCTTGTTTGGGTTGACTGACAGTTTGTGTTATTTGTACCATTTCAAAGAGTTGTACCGAAGACAACTCTCGTATTTCGATATTGCTTTTCCTGACAAGGACAGCAATGTCGTCTGTATACCCGCAAGTGCAAAGCGTTGAGGTGTCGCAGTAGGTCATCGAATGTTAAGTTCCAGAGAAGTGGAACATTTATTAACTGATGGTTAAAATACTAATACATCAACTAAAAATTAAAATACTAATATATTAAATTTTAGTAAAACACAAATACATTGGATTCAGTATTTTTCTTTCGGATAGAAAAAATAACCTTTCGATATTTAAATTGTTACTCCTTCAAAATGAGACTTTATACACAAAGCGAGACCTTCATTCTATAAAGTAATTATAGAGACATTTTAAATCGGTAAACAATGATTCACTGTGAAATAGGATACTTTTGTTGTATGCAATGTAATAATATTCAGTTGGCCACAAATGAATAATGATATAAATATGTAATTTAGACAACCTCATTAAAATTTTACATATATTTGCCGCTATTTCGGATATACACAATTACATTATTGGTATTATTACAATTAATTTGTTAATTCATAATGTATGTTCGTTTTTCAATGCAGAATATTCGTGTATCTCGGGAATAAAGTGAATGATTAAACGTATCATAATTATTACAGTTAACTCAGGTATTCTATGTGCTAACTATTTTTTGGATTTTTTCGGTCACACCTTCTATTCTTTGATATTGTAGTGTTTATGGTGGTCATATAAGTGGAAATAAATTTATTCAGCCCGCTATGGACTAATTACACGCGTACGCACGTATAAACCAATGAACGCAATTAATGGTGCTATTAGCTTTAGTCATCCACTGCAAATACCGATCAAAACATGCAGATCGATAGGTACTAATATTAACGAGTTATTAATATGTGGGGGAACATCAAATGTTTACGAGGGAATATACCGAGAAACCCGTCCAGATTTATATTACTCATCATCTATCGATTTCGCGGTTAGGTTGAAGCATAAAGTGAACATTCCAAAAATATATAGGTTAACTACAAATTTCAGAGATTTATTTTTCTCTTCTCTTTTCTCGAGAAGACATAAGGAGGACATCGCTTTTTGTCACTTGTCCCAAGGGTAATTTCCAAATTTACATTTAGTTGGATGTTGTTCTCTTGGACGAAAAATTACCTTTCCCCTTAGGGGGAAAGCAACCCTTAATTCACAAACGTTCTTCTAAATCACTCTTCCATTCATACAGGAATTTACGAGTTTCTGCAGGAGGCTGGTAGACCGTGTGTGGACTTTTTCCCTATTATTTTTCCCGCTGTGTTTTGAATGCCTAAGCTCAAAAGAGGACGCTGTTCAATTGAGGGCGCCCAACCGAGAGGGGTGTAGCACATAGCTCACGGGCGGCATTCACAGAGACACAGGGCGAGCGCTGAAGGGAACGTCTGTTCCCGTGCATCCCATTGCTTTTATTCTGACATACAATTATTGTTAACGTAGGACGCTGTGCTTGCGCTGTTATAACTGAAATTTGCTGTACAACTCTTGTAACTAATTAAAATTGAACTTCACGAAACGAAGAGGGCGCGTATTTTCTATGAATGCTATTTTAAGCTATTATAGGACATGAATAGATACAAAGTAAGTTAAGTAATAATACCGCAAAGAGTACGCATTGGTATATCTAAAAATGTTGTGCCATTAAAGTTATTCCAAACACCCATTCTAGAAAAAAGAGACGTTTTCTTAGCTCTTAAGTGTGATTTATTGGGTATTTTAATTTCATAATATCGGCTTTCTTATCTGCTTTCTTTCTAACATTACTATAAGAATCCTATTAATGATTCTTCTAGCAATGATACAACTTCCATGATGAGTTGTTATTAGAACGTTCCAAAGGAGTTTAATGGTATCAGAGAGCATATAACGCGCCACGGCAAATCACATCAAGACTTTTTACTCTTAAATTGCCTTTTAAACGTTCACCATCATAAGTTAGAACATACGTTATAAGTCTTCGCTCCGCGGAAGTCCGGCTTTTTGCCCCAGAAGAAGTCGTTCATCTTGCAAGCCCGACGAAAGCTCTAAGTCTCCCGCTCTTCCGATTACAACGTACCTCTCGGCGGGAAATTCAAAAATTAAAATGATCGATGGCGCGAAAGCGAGTAATTACACAGATTGCGTCCTATCCTTATGGCCAAAGCGATTTATAAATAGATTTATAGGTTGCATTACCAGTCTCCTGACTATATCTTTGCCTAGTTATATTTTTCAGTCACGAAGCCGTATTATGCCAGAAGTGTCTGGAACCTAATCCAAGTATAGCGGCACGTTTCCTAACTATAGTGAAATAAAAAAGAATGAATCAACATGGCACGCGATGCAATCGTTTTTTTCTGCGCCCGCAGTTCACGGTATGCATCACAAATAATACATAAAATAACTGAAATCGCGTTTGGTATATGTATATAATGGGTTTTTGATATATTCGTGCCATGTAATTATCGCTGAACATGAATGAAATTAAACATATTTTATGAAATAACTAATATTGAAACATGTCTAATGAGTTGTATAATGAAATTAATGTGGTGACCAATTTCCACTATGAAACCCGTTTGTATCGCATGCGTGAATGCATGGCTTTCTAATTCGTTCGATGCATAGAATAGTTTAATTATTTCATTAGATAATAAAATTACGTTTTACTGTGATTGGAAATTTATATGTATTCATTACGATGTGGATAACAGAACACATCATTCTATTTGAATTTACAACGGGAATTTACAATTATTAATGTTTTGCTCTCGTTAGCAATCCAATGTATCCGTGGTATTGAGCTTCAATATCAAGGAAAGTATATTCTAAAAACAAATCCTTGATTTAGGACTAGTGAGTATCTGGTAGACCGAGTTATCACTCGGTCTATCAGGTACTCCGAGCTCCGCTCGGACTTTCAGTGTTCGTCTCAGTTTACGTATATTATAAGTATACCCTGATGTTTTGCTGGGTTTCCTATGTACTATTAATTATTTCGATAGCTATTCTTTGATTCAATTTCTACTATTAAACGTTTGTCTTCCTGAAGAGAAGACATGCCAATAATATGCAGAAAACAATGTTTAATGGAAGCTTGCTTTTCGTTTTTGAGATACATTAAGTACATGAAGTATTATAATATTGTACTCATATATCCTTCATAATATGCCCTTCTTACCCCAGATTTATATATAAGAGCACTCACACGATTAGAAGAATTTTTGCTTGCTACAATATCTTCGTACCTTTCCAAATGCCTTTTTATAAACTTACCGAGCTATTTCTTAAATATTTAAAAAATGGCAGCCTTATTTGTCCATTTGTGATTAATTTAATGACACTTTAACTCTTGCTACTTTCAGTCATATGTAGTGACTGAAAGTAGCTGACTCATTCACCTAAAACTACCTAACAATTACTTAAAAATTGTATTTTTTATATTATTTATAAAGAGTGATATCTACACACCTACATAAAAATTAAATGTCTGTTTAATGCTAAAATTAATAATAAATTATACACATGCAGAATATATAACTGGTACACCAGGTATATACAGTTGTGTTGTTTCTAAAAATGAACAACTATAATCCTTTTAGCTACACTTCGTTGTTTTCTTCTAAAATAATCAACTATGAAGTGATTTGATTTTTATTAATGTGTTTTGTTGCAATACTCCAAGTTTTAACGTTTAAATAAACACATACGACAGAGAGCATCCTATAATTGAACATTCGCTTTAAATATTGAATCCTAATATTTCGCAATATTAGAGTTTTAATTTATTATTGCGTACTTTGTTAACCATTGTATTTCTACTATTATTATTATTGTCAGTTTTTATTGACGTGTTTTTAAAGAGTAAATTTTACATAAATTTTTAGAGCTATAAAATGCAGATTGTTTCGCTATTTTTATAATTTTAACTCTGAATTGCTATATCAACTAGCTGATGCTGACAATCATTAATATTTTGTAACATAAAGTTTCCTTTTGTCCAACGAACCTTTTCCGTTTTAGCACATATCTATTTAACTTCGCTAAGAATACCAACTGTAATGAACTAGAAATTTATTTATTTCAACTTCATACAACTGGCAGTTTTCTAAGTTTCCATGTTTAAAAAAAGTCTTTTAGTTCAAAGTGTGTCAAATATTATTTGCTTGAAGTGTTTTATTTCGTATATATTCTGTTATATATATTTTGTGATGTTTGCCCAATAACATAAAATATTTATAATGAAAACATATTATCGCAACGATCAGGAATGGAAAACAAGAGCTGGATATATTCCATTAATGATTACAGGGCACAGTTGCAACTAAGATTTCTAAATGTCATATTTGTATGTTATTTCTAAATCAACTAATAATAATTCATTTGCTTCCGAAGTTTCGCGAATTAATGAGTGTTTTGAACAGGTTAAATAAATGCTGAAAACTTTAATTGTGTTAAGAATTTAAGCTCCATTTTTCAACCAACTAAACAAACAATATCAAATCTAAATTTCTCAATAATACTATTGGCAAAAGTTTTTCTAATCTAGATATGATTAATACAAATCTCAAGTATTTACTTCTAACGTAACAACATCTTACCACATAACTCATCTTTGATAATTTTCTAATAAACATTTTCAATATTATATATTGAAGCGGACTAAAATTATAAATATACACCAAAAAATGTCGTCATTAAATCGATAAAAACACTTACATTACAAATTACTGACATTAGCTTCTGATGAAATACTAAACAAAAACTCTAGCCACTTCATTAACTTATCAAAACCGAAGTTAGTTTAGAAGAAAGTAGTCTATTAAATAAAGGTCATAAAGGTCTCGTCACCACATAATAATAACCAACCGAACAAAAGCATAATTCATATTTAATGTGCCAGTAGAGAACTCAAAGGAAATTTAAACAAACATAAAAATATGCACAGAACCAACAGCGAAAGTGGCTGAAAAAAATGCAGGACTGGTTCTAATTGACACTAAAACTTATATTGATACAAGTCTAAATTTTGCAAACAATAATATTAC
>JAWQRJ010003188.1:0-12391 GCA_033557515.1 Diorygopyx duplodentatus | reverse complement strand
CCTTTATGTCCAGCTTCGACTCTTGTCGGAGGAACTGCTCTACTGCTTGTTTCTCTTCTCCTCCCGTGAAGTTGATGGCTGTAATAACGATGTTATTTTTTCTTTTCCTCCTTTCTTGCATTTCTACTCTTTTCTCTAATGAATCTATCGTTATCTGCGGTTCCCTCCTTTCTCTTTCCCATCGTTCCTCTCTTCTCTTCATTTCTTCCTTTAATATTCTGACTTCTTCTTTGTTTTTCTTAAAACCTTCTTGAGACTCTTTTCTCATAGCTTTCATTTCCACCCTCATGTCTTGTAGTGTCCTTAGGAGAGTGTCCATCTCTTCTTCTTCTAGGTCTGGTTTTAGTTCTTTTTCTTTGTTTGTTGCTTTTTTGTCTGGTATTCTTGCAGTTTTTTTTTATTTCTCTACGAAATTGCTAGTAGCGTTTCTTCTTCTTCTTTTGTCAGTTCCTCTTCTCTTTTCCTGTCTACCAATGATTCTCAATCTACCAATGATTCTCCGTTATCTCACAGATTCAAATTTCAATTTGGCGAGTGCGGCAAAAGGGACGGACAGTTACTGTATCCGAATCGCGTAGCCGTCGTTCGAACGTCGGGCGACATCATCGTGACGGAACGCAGCCCCACACACCAGATACAAATTTACAACCAGTACGGGCAGTTTGTGCGGAAGTTTGGTGCCAACATATTGCAGCATCCGCGAGGAGTCACAGTCGACAATAAGGGAAGGATCATCGTGGTCGAGTGTAAAGTAATGCGAGTGATAATCTTCGATCAGACGGGGACGGTATTGCAAAAGTTTGGCTGCTCGAAGCACCTGGAATTCCCCAACGGGGTCGTCGTGAACGACAAGCAGGAAATCTTCATTTCCGACAATCGGGCGCACTGCGTCAAGGTGTTCAACTACGAAGGGACTTATCTCAGACAGATCGGCGGTGAGGGTAAGTAAAAAAAAAAGTATTCAAATTTTTTTACAGACAGAAATCGGTTACAGGCATAACCAATTATCCGATTGGAGTGGGTATTAACGCGGCCGGAGAAATTTTAATAGCCGATAATCACAACAATTTCAACCTGACGATATTCACGCAGGACGGTCAGCTCGTGTCCGCACTAGAAAGTAAGGTAAAACACGCCCAATGCTTCGACGTCGCTCTGATGGACGACGGATCCGTCGTATTAGCGAGTAAAGATTATCGATTGTACATCTACCGGTACGTGCAGGTGCCTCCTATAGGGTTATAAAAAGGTTATCGTTCGAAAGCAAAAAGAAGGGACTCTCTAAAATCAAGACTTTTTGTTATTAACGCATCTTCTTTTTCTCTATTTCTCTCTACAAAAACAAAAAAGAAGAAAACTCAGGTGTGTTCTACCTTTCAAAGGAGTTAATTTTCTATAAGTTTCAGTTAATGTTTTTTTTTAAATATAAATCAGCTCTATGAACACACCAGGGTAAAAACAGTATTTTCAAGCCAAAATGTTGAATATTTTCGGTAAAAACGAGGGGAAATTTTTAAGACGTGGCTTACTTCTTTCTAAGAAACGATACACAGAACCGACGCCACAGATCTTTAACTACGTGGTAGTGAGAAAAAGTTTCATTAATACGCCGCTCTCTACTTTGTTACTCTGTTGTTAACGTCGTAATCTTATAAATGTTATTTAGCGAATCAATCCTAGTCAGGAAAGAGATAAACAAGGAACTCATTCGAAAAGATAATATAAAGGAAGAAAGTCGAAAGAATAATTTTGATAATACGTTGTATATGTGAAATCGGGAAAAAAAGTGAAAAATTAAATATTTGTCCAGTAATTCGAGGAGCCACTATCAAAACGATTCGAGGCGACTACGATTTTTCTAAGGTAAGAAATTTGATTAAATCTTTTTGTTGTTTTGTTAATCAAAACTGCAATCAATTTTTTTTTCATTCTCGATAGTAGCTTTTTTAAATTGAAATGGAATAGTTCAAGATACCACTTATTTTGACGTGTCTTAACAATAATATTATACCCGAAAAAAGTGCCGTGCTCTTTTATTAGTTCTTTTCAGTATCATTTGTTTTATTCGAATTTTATTTTGTATTTTTAGTTATTTAGGTTTGTAATATTTTTCTCAGTAGTTTTTTTTTGTTATATTTATCCGTATTTTTATGAAACTACACTTAGTATTTGCTGTTAGTTGTAGTTAAGTAGAACATAAGGTGAAGTGAAGTAAGTGTGTGCTCAGGGAAAATGTGTAGATATTTTTGATATAACGAACAAAAACGCTGCATGAAAAAAGACATGTAATTAAATTTACATTATTTTTTTTGGCCGTGCACGCTTACCGTATCTCACCTTATTATTTGTTTTCTATTACACCAATTGTTGTTAAAAGAAAAAAAGCTGCCACATATAAGATAATATAGTGAAATACCAAGATAAGATTGAAAGAGGAAGAAGAAGTAGATGTATTAGTATTTAGTTTACTGTTATTATAAACACTTTTTTTTGAGTTAATTTTATTTTTTTACTATCATTATTTAGTATTATAATCACACAACTATTATCTCGACCAATTATTGAATTATTCAACTATTACCTATTTGCATAAGGTTGATTTTTTTATGAACTTTTTGTTTGTAGCTACACATCAAGTTTCTAACGACTATATGGTCAAGTGGTTTAAAAGTCAGATATTGACGGTACAGTCCATTAAAATCTCTCTCTCTCGTTTTTACCTTTACATTTAATTATAAAAAAATGAGTCGTGTTTGGGTAAAAATGTGATAAGAAAACATTATGTTGTCTCATTTTCTCACCACTTGACCTCCAACGTCCAATACTTAATTTTTAATACGTTGTTTTTTATACTGTTGATAATTTGGACGTTTGTTGTTATTAATAATAGCTGTTGTCTAGCTACGAACTTTCTTGGTTTTTTTTTTTCATAAAAATTAACTTAATATTATTACCATTATTATTATTATCATTTACTTTTTTATTATAATAATTTATAACAATAATTTATACAATTTTTTTTGAAACTTTGTTATTTTTTGCTTATTTAATAATACAAAAAAAGACTGTATTTATTTGAGACGTAATACTTTTTATATTTGCGGAAAAAAACAAACAACTAGATTTTCTAATAGAAAGAACTAAAATCTGATCTCATTCAATCAATAGTTCCCCTATCTACTGTCTACTCCCTGCCTATAGTGAAATCAATATTTTGGTTTTGCGTTTAATTCGAACAGATTGGTGTTTAAATAAAAATCAATTTCAATATCTCTTTATTAGGACTCCCCCTCTATATGTTACAACTAATTTTACAACGGTATCAATGACGAGTTCAGTGCATTGAACAATTACTTAGGTGCATGTAAACGTTCGAATTGTTGATTTCACTAATTCCCAAACGTAATATTTGTTGTTAGTTATATAATTTTAATGGTAAAGCTTTGTTCTTTGAATTAAATGTGTAAATTGTTTTTGTTTTTTCCTCTATTATTTTTGATTTATTGTTGTAAAGTGCTTTTTTATATGATAATACAGTTCAACAAGTTTTCGTAAACCTTTGCGTTTTATTTATTTTTTTATACATTGCTTTCTTCACCTTTTTTTTTTCAGTTTTAATACATTTTCTTCTTCTAGCTGTATTGGAAATTGAAAATTTGCGGCGGTGTGCGGTTTTTCTTTTTAGTTCTTGCATTTTTGGTATACAAATTCTGAAGCAACTATTGACCTTTTTATTTAACCAGTATTTCAGCGAGAATTTTCACCTTCCTCAGGGTACAATTTGAAAAAAATATGAGTCAGTAACAAAAGTGAGGTTTAATCACAAAAAAAAAAAAGATTTACTGAATAATGGTCTGCTTTGGTAAAAACTACCTGTATTACAGGAATTGCAGGTCAACAATTAACAACATTAAGATTGAACGTTAACAGGAGGATGCTTCAAGAATTAAGTTAATGTTCAATTCTGTTAATATTCAATCTTAACATTGTTCATTGATGACCTGTGATTCCTGTAATGTCGTTGGTTAGTTTTTACTAAGGCAGACCATTATCCGGTAAGTCTTCCTTTTTGTGCTTCTTCAATTTTGATGCTGACACAAATTTTTCAAATTGTTTTTTCAAATTGTACCCTGAGGAAGGCGAACATTTTCACCGAAATATTGATTAAATAAAAAGGTCACAATACAACATCATTTTTTTAAATGTGTGTTGTAACTACAATTTAAGAGCAGTTTGAAACTTTAGCAATATGTTTCTGTCATATTATACAGGGTGTGTTTAAAATATGACCAGTGGTATTTTAGTATACCATAATAATATAATTTGGAACGTAAACTTTGATTTTGGGTATTGATTTGAGTTTGATTTCATTTTTATTGCCACTTTAAGCATATTTATTCCTTAAAGTATTTAATAATTGCAAAGGAAAAAGGTATTTGGCATGAATTATTTCTCAGATTGGAGAAAAAGAACTTCCAATATTTTGGTGGTAAAATTTTGATATAAATATTCCAATTTTTGCAATATATCTTGCGCCATGTTTATTGAAACTGATTCGGGGATTTCCCTTTTATGTTATTTCAAGTACGTAACGAAAACACGACGTGTATACACATCTATAATGTAAAATTTACATTTTTCAATTTCATTCGGATTAGGGGAGCTTTAGTGTAGTACCATTTTTGAAGGTTGGTTCGGTTCGTTCGTCTTTGTTTGCTTTACATTGAACATCCTCTATATTATTACATAATTGAGTTTAATGTCGAATTTGAACATTTCGTTTTACAAATCAAAAATGAAGTTAAGAAACTTTTATTACTAATTTCTTATCTTTGCGGATACCAAACAACGTTTCCCTTTGCAGCTATTAAATATTTTGACCACCCTGTACGTCTCCTTGTGGGTCAAATTAGTCGAATTATACTTAATACATAATTTGATATATTAAACTTTCTATTTTTGGTATTCCACAACACTTTTGTTTAGTTACACAGTAATTTTGTTTAGTTACTATTTATTTTTGTTTTTTTTTATGTTGGGTAATTAGTTTTTTAAAGTGCACGGCACATTTAAATGCAAATGTTATGATTGGTATTGAAAAAAATATATAAAACAGTAGAACACAATATGATGTTCATTAAGTGTGATTAGAAAAGAATTTTTGATATGAATCTTTTCTTTACCCTTTAAAACTCCTTGAACAAATATCGTACTGTATTTCTGCGTATCGAAAAACTGAACATATTGTATACGTCTTTACCTTCATGTTAATTTTTTTGAAATTTCGTCTAGACAAAAAACATCAGTGCTTTTTGAAATATTTTAAGCAATATATTAGCTCATTCTCTACAAGCTTCAACGTTTAATAGGAGATGCACAGAAAGATTTATCAACAAATTCAATGATTTATTTAATACTTTATTGTATATTGTTATATGTAACAAAGATGCAATAAGGAAAACTTTAAAGAATTGCCTAATCAGATTTCAAACGTTTTCAAGACAAAATAAACTCCCGAACTTGTACGTATTGGTAAGTAAATTGAATGACAAATTTTCTCTTGTGCAGAGAACATTTGGGAAAAAGGAAACTTATGGCACATATGTGGCTAAAATTTGTATTCTGTAATTCGAGTGCAGATTCTGATACAATCTATCTTGGGAACAAAATCTATTTATTCTTAGACATTTAGACGCATGTTGTGTGATTTTTTAGCTGTTTAGCTGATAATACTGATAAATTAGAAATAGGTTTTAACTGTAGTGGAAGTAAATGTTAAAAAATAATATTACTACACACTATTAACGATATATGAACATTATTTTTTTGACGTCATCTAGTAATGTTGGTAGTACGTATACTTAAGAAAAAGCTTTTCTGAGGAAAGACAGAAAATACACGTAAAAAAAAGTATTTTAAACTATAAAGTACTATAACGAATTGAAAAATTTCTCTAAGACTGAATGTTTTCCGCTAAAAAAAAAGAAAAATAATAAAGAAGAAAACGAAGAAAAACTCAAACCATACTTACCTAGAAAGTTGTTATTGCAATGAATGAAAAAATCTTCAAAGTCAATTATACTAGGGATCACAAGAAAATTTGTTAAAATAAAAATACCAAGTTGAACTAAATCACCTCAAAACTAACATGTAAATATAGTTTCTTTCCTACAACTGTTTAAATATTTGCAGTACTAGATTTAAAAAAAAAAAAATTGTTGGTACCGAATCGCACAATTTTTCTTATTAAAAATTTACCAAACTAAACCATAATTTATCTGAACCACACGAATTTTTTAAACTACATCTCGTTTCAATTTTCCTAATACGCCTTCTTCAGGGGAATGAAATCTCTGGTAAACAAATTAATTATTGATTTACATTTATTTATATATTATAGCCAAATGACTTTTAAGTACGTTTAATTGATATTTGTTTAATATGTTACTATATCTCTTGTGAATTTGATGTCTTCCCTACACTAATTTTTTTTCACACCTTCTGTTGTATTGTTTTCCACTATTAATTATGGTTTTGAGAAGTTTTGTCAGTTATTTGACTCAACCGTTGTTTAATGTGAATTACTACAACTTATTAAGTTTTTTTTGTATGTAAGTCAAAAACACTTTTGAAACAATAAAAAATTCGTATGGTTTAGGTAATTATCGTTAACTGCGAGACCACAGTTCTCTGTTTCTCCAAAGAAATAACATACGGGGTATCGCTCGTAGAAAATAGTTATTCAAACTTCTTTCAGACAGACTGAGACTGTGATTAACAAAAATGCCTTCCCTGGACCTTATATATATTATATGTTTTTGTTTCTGCGTTTTCGTTCTCTTACGCTGTCATGTTTTAAAATTCTTTAACTTTTGCGGTTTAAGCTGTGTCCAATTATTAGGACTAGATTTTCGAAATTGACTTTCGAAAATTTATATTGAACCACAAAGGGTTAACTTAAAAAAAAAAGGAAAAACAACAAAATTGTGCGAATATATCATCTGTAATAATACAGATCTTCCAAAGCATGAGTTAAAACTTGCGTTCGTTTCTGATACATTCCAATAATTCCACAAAAGAAAAAACACCAATTATTGTGTAGATATGTAGAATGCATTTAGGGTGACCTTTACATTTTTTTTCAAATTTCTGCGGTCTCGTTCTCTTAAAAATTTTAATCAAAAAAAGTTCAAAATTCAGAATCAAACTAAGGTAAATAAGGAGTAAGAAGATAAAAACCAGAACAGATACCAAAACAAAAAAATTATAAAACTTTGTGACCAAAGAAATTCGAGAAAAAAACATTAACACTATGCTTGTCACCCGGTATGCATCTATAATTGTTGTACTATAGACTGTCTGTTACACCAATTTCCGAGTGTATTGTATACAGTATTTTAAAATATACATTACGTACGTGTTAGCCGTGTTATATTTTTGACGAGAAATTGCTTGAATGTTGAATTATTTTGCTTAGAAGTACGCTGGATTTAAGCGGACCAAAATTATAAAAAAAAATATGGCCGCCCCAAAACTGACCAATAAGTAGTTGCTTTACGCAAAACTGAAACTATTCTAGTCTTTTTTAGTATTTTATGCTTTCCTACCGCGTTGCAACCCTTGCATATTCTTTGTCGATCGGTGTCAAAAGAAGTATCGTCTGTTTTATTTTGCTATGTATTAGAGTCTGGAAACTTTGGAATTTCCTTAGGGAAAAATTCATAGCAAACAACTAACATTCAATTTGTACGATTGATAATTGTACACACAGGATAATTGTGAATGGGAGCACTATCATGTTGAAACCATACAGATTTGTTTAAATTAAGTTTCTTAAATATCTGTCAATTTAGAATATTTTATAAAGTTTCTTTTGTATAAAATAAATACAATGAATGTGTGATTGCACTTTATTTCATATTGTCTTGAAATTGCTATGAATTTTTTCACTTGGACGCGTCGATTTTTTAAAATCTAAAGTTACCGGAGTATCCAAGTTCATACGCACACAGTTTTTGCTCAAGAAATTGCTTGTTATTGCAAAGAAGAAATTGTTAATGTACTGTATTGTTGATAACAATTACCAATGAACGCGTTAATTTGGTTGATTTTTAAGCAACGAAGAAGTTTGACAGAGCCGGTCGGTAAACGAATATAAACCTTAATATGCAACGTCTTTGTCCAAATGAACTGTAAGTGTATTAGGGTATATTATACATATATATTATATATAGGTGGTAGTAAACTTGTTATTAGAAGTTTTCTAATCAGAGAGACTAATTTGTAATACATAATAATGTACTGTTTGTTCAAGTTTTTTTGTGTGTGTTTGTGAATAATAGAAGAAGAAAAAACAATAAAAAAAACAACATTCCCTGTCAATAAAATAAAAAAAACATACGTTTATAGAAATTGCAGAGATTCTGGGGGAATACGATTTTTGTATAGAGGAGGAGCGTTTGTTTAATTTTTGTGGCCAAAAGTACTCCACATTGATAAAATTATTCAACGTCCACGTTCTTTTGGTCTAATAAACGCCGAATAAAGCAGTGTTTCGCATTATATTAAACTATTTTTTCATTTTTAGACGTACGTCGTTAGTAGTCGCTTTGTCCATTTGTATTTCCTGCCAACATCTCGTGAAAACAAAAAAAAATCTGTTATAGTTAGTAGTTAGAAAGCAAAGAAGACAAATCGCTGATAAAAAAAAACTCTATATATTTGATATTAGGGAGGAGCAATAGTGTTGTTGTTGTCTCATTAAAAAAATGACCCATTAAAAAAAATCAACAAAAACGTGTACGTATTATGATATTTTTAATAAACATATCGTCGTGTTGCCAACTAACTATATCTCTTATCTCCTTATCCAAGTGTGCTAAAAAAATATCACGGTAATAATGTGCTTCTTTCAATAATGCTTGCGCGATAACTGTGTCACGGTAAAAGAAAAATAAACTGCATAAAGTTACGATGCCTCCCTAAATTGGTTTTACCTTCAAATATTTCTCCCGAAAATAATATCGAATTATTGATAACATCTCCAAAAAATTTAGAATTTTTAATAAAGAGTGCATAATGGGTACTTATCCACCTCCGCAAGTATTATTTAGGTGACAAAGGTCAAATAAGTATTGTTTGGTGCTTATTTACATTACTTTATATACACTACGAATTGAAATAATTTAAAAATGTTTTGCGTGTTGTTTTATCTGAATTTTATATGTAGGGGCATCTAAACTGGTTAGCAAGTAGTTTTATAGTAGATTTCGCATAGTGTTTGGGCCGCTTCTAAGCTTGACTCTTCTCAACTTATAAGACTGATTAAACTGTCTCTATATGATAATATATTATCATTTTTGTGGAATTTAAAAACTACTAGATATCTTAATGATTGAAACAAAGTTAAAAAAAAAATGGAGAAAATAATCTCAAGGCAATATAATATATATATTTTTGAGGTATTCATATGTATTTGTTATTAACAAGCACTTGTCGTTGTTATAAAATGTAGGGAGGAGAAAGGTTGTTTTTAGCCTCCCCGGCCTATCTATCTTCTTCGCATTCTTAAGACCAATATCCACTTGTTTTTTTTCTACGAACCAGAAGGTGGACAATAAAAAAAATGTTAGAAAAATCACTTGTTAAGAAAAAATCATAAAAATAAAAAGACGACGGAAAAAACGAACAAAAAAAAAACAGAAGGAAGAGCTAATTGTTGGCAACCCTGTTCCGCTACTGTGCATTCTCTCTCTCAAAGTTGTTAAAATCAAAACAAAGGTGTTATGAAGGAAAATAAAATATCGATAAAAACTTCAACCTCAATTCAAAATGCTCCGTGTGATGGGAAAAAACGCATTCAAAATCAGTAACAAAAAAAAAATGTATTAGAAATAGAGTATTTCTTAATTTGAATAAAATTAACTTAAATAAAATTATATGCAGCTCTTTCAAAATGTCCAATGTCCATTTCTCATCTCAGGTCAATCATCTCAGGTTAAAAAAGTGCTTTCGAAAACTTACTGGGCATCAATCGAAAGCTGAGAATCTGTAAATTCATGCCGTACATTTTTTTTAAATATCCAATTACAATTTATCAAAATTTTACAGATTCCATTTAAAATTCCATTATTCATAATGCTATATTGTAGTCGAGCTGATTTTTTAGTTTTTCCAAATTAAGAAAACCATTTTTTTTCTTAAAAACGTCAATCGTTTTAAAAAGTTCGTCGTTATCCCATTATCTGGATTCAAACCCACAATAAGAACCTTGAGGTTGAATTTTTGCATCGAAATTTTGGGAATTACCGTTTTTGTGAACCATTTTTTGTAACGATAGATAAGTATATATCACTTTTTATCACTATATGAAGCACATTATGTATCAAAAGATTTGAAAAAAATACCCCCCAAAAACATTCCAAATTTTTGTATACAAGGTTAAACTACGAAATGTTGTTGCTAAGAATTGTGAAATCTTGCCAGTTGTAAGTAAATGTTCTTTTTTTAGGTTTTTAAGCGTCGAAAGGTAAAAGTCTATTTTTCCATAGAAAAAAAACGCAGTTTTTCTTGTTATTGTACTAAAATATTACATAATATATGTGTGTGCCTAGTCAAAAGTAGTGTACTAAAACGATTGGTCAATTTTACGAAATAATTATTATACCGACATACAAAAAAAAACAGTGCAGAAGTCCGTACGGACGCATTTGTTTAATTTTTTTTCCTTTTGTTACTTTTTGATATTTACATTTACGAAATTTGTTCTACAAGTTAAGTTAGGTTAAGATTACTATATAACGCATTTGATCATTACTACTACACAAATATTCATATCAGTTTGTTATTTATTGTATTAAAAACAGTGTGTGTTGTGTGTTAAATTGCTTCTTGAATAAAATACTTATAAAAACACCTATTACTTATTTTTCCCTAATTGTCAAAAATCCTAACAATCTATTGTCCTAATTGAGAAGAAGTTAATTGAGACGAATTTCCATTTCGGGATATTCAGCGCTGTGTAAAGATTTATTTTTTGCTTCCTGAAATTCACACCCTACGAATTTTACGTTATTTTATCCCTACCGTATTTTATCTACACCTTTTCCAGAGGATGAACTTTTTATTGTCTATCAAACTATTACATTTATCGAAAAAGTTTAATATTAAAATCTTGTTGGCTATAGAAAAAAAAACAATGGAAAATTACGCGCACAGTGATTTTCTTTGACATGTTTGGCTGACAGAAGACAAGAAACGCGAAAAATTCCAATAGAACACTAACCGATCACTGCAACACTTGGTGTTTGATAAATTGTAGATACAGTAATAGAAAACAAGATGGCAAAGGCGACCGTGATAGACGAATGCATGTACAGGGAGCTCGAGGAGCTCTTCGAGAACTTGAAGAAATCGTGTCAGAAGATCGCCGATGAAACAACCACCAACGAGAGCGGCGACAAGCTGCAAGAGACGACGAACAAGACGCAGGAGAAGCTGGCGAGCCTGGCGTTGAGATTGGACGAGATCCTGGCGGTTATAACCCAAGAGAACGAGGCTTTTCCGAAGATCGTAGCCATGAAGGCTTCGCTGCTCTACGAGAAGGCGAAGATCCTATTGAGTACAGACGATAATGTCGAGTGCAAAGCTAAGCTGGACGAAGCGATAACGCTGATTACGGAAATGAAAGAGAATCCGCACATAACGTACCTATACTTACGGTGTATCAATCACTTGGCTTACGTTTACTCCAAGCTGGGAGATTTTGGCAAGTCCAGGGATATTCTGGAGGATATCACGAAATACCAGGTGAAACCTGACATTTTAGTTTACAGGTAAGCAAAAATTGATCATTTTTTCTTTGGGTGATTCCATACCTTCAGAGGATTTTCTATAGGACCGAAAAGTTTTATTTCTCTCCTAACCAAAAATTCGTAACCAGAGATATTAGTTATCAAAGATGATGGAGATGGAAGCACGCATCACCGAAACTGCTTAAGTTGGGGTATTCGTGTTTGAAAGTGAATGTAATGTTTGAGTTATTTTTTATAAGACTACAGAGAGGAAATACTAAAATATGTGTAGGTTAACAAGAATTCAGATATATCCGTATTTTATGCGCGTTTCTGGATATTTCCAGTTTTCAAGTGGGATATCTCAAAAACTATTAGACCTATAAAGACGGGATTCAAAAATTCGATACCCTTAAACGATTTTCCATGGTAATCTGTGTAAGTTTTATTTCCCCCCTAACCATAAATTGGTAACCAGAGATATTAGCCACCAAAGACGCTGGTCGTTTTTGGAAGCACGCATCACCGAAACTACTGAAGTTAGGGCATTCATGTTTGAAAGTGTAATTCTTTGGGTTATTTTTAATAAGATTACTTAG
>JAWQRJ010003187.1:0-12394 GCA_033557515.1 Diorygopyx duplodentatus | reverse complement strand
TCTTTATACCCATTGTCTCCTAACGAACAATCAGTCCTATCTAAGGGTCCTAACGCTCCCAAACGCATTCCCTCAGAAAGGATTATTGCAAGTGTTGAGGCTGCTCTAGTCAGAAGACTCCATGGCAATATATCTGATCCTATTAGCCATGAAACTTCCAAAATCCTGCAGCGTTCACAACTTCCTAAATCCGAATAGGCCCGCTCTAAAAAACCTTAAGTCCAATCCCGATATTGTTATACTCAGGACTGACAAGGACAACACTACTGTTGTCCTTGCTAGCTAAGAGTATGAACAGAAAATCAATTCCTTACTCCAGACCGAACCCTACAAACATCTACCACGTGATCCAACATCCCACATTGAACGTTCCATCACAAGCGTAATCAAATCATCCTCCCTTCCGTTAAATGTACAAAAAAACCTTAATTGCTCACAACTCTAAACCCCCTAAATTGTATGGTCTTCCTAAAATCCACAAGCCTAATGTCCCACTCACAAGAGAATACACGCAAGTGTGTCTCACTGATTTAAATGAAACTTGGTGGGTTTATAGACTGATGTGATGTAAGAACAACGGTAACCTTTTTAGCTGCGGAATCGCCCGTTTTCGGGGAATGGAGCGCTCTATCGGCAACACAACCCTTCGCTATTTCCTTTAATATCTCCAAAATTGTAAGACAAAGTTAAATATTAAAAAAGTTAGTTTAAATATTTAACTGTTTTAGTAGTACTAAAGGATAGTATATAGTATATTTATTCAAATTTGAAATATTTTATTTGCTCTTGAAATTAAACCAAAAATTAGCACTGTTGGACAGGACAACGTTTATAATGCAGCCGAGAGTGGCTTCAATTTTTCCAGTCGAACCTTATCCGCCATGGGAACAAAAACAGTGGAAGCTGTCGTGCAATAATTATCCTCTATTACGCATAGTTGCACAATCATGCACACAATTTCATCAAACGGACGACTATTATCTCTCCTCCAGATGTCTTCTTATTGAAGCTGAAAGTATCTTGTTATTGGATTCGTGGAGTGGGCATTGTCCGAGTGAGGTGAAAAATTTAGTACCAACGAACAAAAAAGTCAAGTCAAGTCCGCCCACCCTGCCAAAATCTAGGGTGTCCAAAAAGATTGTTAATTTACGAAAGTTTCCGGCAATAAAACGTTCTTTTGTAATTTTAGGAAAAAATCTGAAAATGCTACCATTTGAACCATTTTCACAATAAGCATATTCGGAGTGCCCCCTTGAGTAAGGAGGTGGAACACGAGAAACAATTCAACGAATATACAAATTTTACCCAAACTGGAATTACAACTTGTTACGCTACACCAACAACAGGCCTCCTTGATAAAATCATTCACCATAAATTTTTTTTTAGTGAAGCAAATTTCCGTTGTCGCATTTTATTGGTACCATCCCCTTTAAAGTCTTGGGCGCCCATCAATATGGAAAATTCCATTCCAAACAATTTGACACCTTTTTTATATAGCCATAATTTGTTTATCACCCATCAAAACTTCCCTTACATCCCCAAGTCTCCATCCCCTCTAATGTAAATTTCACGCTCGACCTACCGCTCGACTGTTATCTTCGGTAATATTTTCCACCAGAATCAACAAACGCGCGATATTATCGCTAATCCGGCAGACCTGATACTATCAGCTCACAGCAGCTCATCCGTCATCAGCGGGAATTTGATCGGTTTAAAATGCATTCTTGGTCGACAATGAAGGATACCCATCGATTGGGCGATCCTAAGCCAGCTTAATTCCCGTACGCGCGCCTTCGTCGAGAATAAACAGTGGCGTCCCCTAGCTGTGTCGCAGGGGACAATAATGACAATTGGGGTGAGGGGTCCTGATTGTGGGGCTCGAGTTGCGTGCGAGCGGATGATTCATTTTTTCACCGCAAATGAAGGGGTTCGATTGCCATTTTAAATATTCATGGCACATTTGACATGACGATAAAGGAGATGCGATAATTTTAAATATTAAGAAATGAAGAAATTTTTATTGATCAATCATCTCACCAAACCCCAACATATAGCAACTGGCCCTAAAACATCCAAAAAACAACTCATTTTCAAAATTAGTCGATCTATGAAAAATGTATACCACATAAAATGTAAGTTACTCCGATACAAAACGGTCAGTACCTGTAAATTTCAGTTTACGTATTAAATTTGCGTATCCAAATTTAAATAAACACAGTAATATCCAAAAGATACGAACCTTCGAAAGTTATCTCGGTGTCTCAAGTAACTAGTTTACACGTATTTGATTCATACAATTATTTCACATCTCCAAATAGTGTCAATAATACAATTAAACACATGTCATGCTAAAGTACAGTGATACAATTTCTCGCGTGGATAAATAATGTTCTCAGTTACGCTATGTTGACGAACACTGAAAGTTTGAAGGGCTATCCCATAAATTGTGAAGCACGGTGTAGGCAAACACTTTTCGCACTTCAGAAAAGAAAAACGTTTACTTTTGGGAGTTTGAATGACTCCCCGCTATTTTATACGACGGTAGATGGAAATTTTCGTGAGCAAACCCGTGTTCCCCAAAGTGCTTTTCCGAGTTATACCATCCTTCACGCGTTTTACAATTCTAATATAACGCGTAATCTAAGTTTCGAGGATGTTCGGTGATGTATTACTTTGAGAAAAATTTTCTTAAGTTAAAACAGAATTATTTTGACGAGAATAAAATTTATGTTCTTACAGTGGTTGGTTATTCTATTTTTGGATTTGGAACTAATGGGGATTTTCCTGATATTGATTTTTAAGAAGCTATGACTCAACCAGTGGCAATACTGGTGATGTCAGAGTTGGAAACTCATTTTTTATTATTATTATTGCGATTAACTTGTGTTGTAATAATTGAAACAGTGATAATAATAACAAAATTCTAAGTTATAATCATAGGTTTTATTTTACGGAAAACTCAGTAAAATTTAAACTTTTAGGCAAATTTAGAGTAGTAAGCAAACATAAACTAAAACAGACAACCGTAGAAAATCTAAAGCTTAGAAATCTGCTTTAGTTTTAAGATCTTTAGTTAGAATGTAATGTTTGGCAAAGAAAACATTTAGTTAAATTAAAATGATTTATGGGATTTTAGACTTTTTTCTGTGCCGTTATTTAGAGAACAAATGTTAGGCTGATAACTCTGTAACCGTTGACGCCGCCAACCCAACACACGTGAATTACAAAATAAGACAATTAATAAACAAACAATACCCGGTACCAATTCCTTCTGCGCGATAAGTCCTACGGCCACTCTCTGCTCAGTAGTGAAGGGTAGGGTTCGAAGATAAATTTTTGGCGTCACGAGTTTTCACGCAAGACTTACCTAACTCGCACAGGTTCTCACAAAAACTCGAAATGGTGAAGTTCACAAATAAACGGAATTCTAATAATAATACATATAATATTCAACAAATAAGCAATATCAGGATATAAAGAATTCCCACTATGTAGGCATACAGGATTAATTTGTACAGTAATCATAGCAATTGCCCTCAAAGTAATAACAGTTGTTCTTAATACTCAACGTGGGCTTGCAAGGATAAAATCCAATATTAAATTAGTAAATAAAGAAAAAAAAACGCTACTACTAATCTGTTGGCCAACCAAGAGTAGAGTGTGTCGTGACAACTTTTCCAATCAAAGCACCCACATGTAAGTTCACACATAAATTCGGTTAGAGCTCGCCAAAGTTCTGTACGAACCTCTACACACCAAGTCGAATAATCATACATATAACTATACTCATGAAAGTTATTTAATACGGCTGAAGGCCAGTTGAAAAGAATACAAAAAGAAAATGGTCAACGTGAAGAAATTCACGCGGTAATAAATATCGGTTCTCACTAAAACAAGGTAAGTTGTTCACAACCTCCCGCTGGTTCACGCTTATTCAGAATTCAGAATTAAATACGATAGATTCAACCACTCATCTATTTTCCGATGCCCGAGTGGCTTCCGTTGGCTACTGTTTTGGCTTCTGTGCGCTGTCTCGTGACGCTGCTACCGTGACGCGCTCGCTGAGTGTAGTGACCAATGACATAAACCCCTCTCCAACAATGACCTCCAAACCAAGACGGTCATGCACGTGTATACGAATACGTACAAATACAAAAAAAGACGTATAGGTACAATTGGCCTGATACAATTAACCTGACACAATTATCCTGACACAATTAGACTGACACCATTAGCCTGAAAGAAAACTTAAAATAAACTAGCGAACGTCTAGCAAAAACTCCCTTTTTACCTTAAGATGGAAAACGGCTAGCGTAAGTGGGATTAATCCAGCACAAAAAACAATCCGGGCGAACCGCGTGTCTCTTGGACCCTCCAAAAGCACGAAACTTCTACGGAGAACTCTGACAATCCGTCCCACGACGAAATCCAAACCTCCAGCTCGAAAATCCAGGAAGATTTGCCTAAGACTCAGAGAACTCCCTCTGGACCAACACCACACTTTTAATAAAAATTCACACGAAGTCTACACTACGCTATCAATCTCCCAAAAGGGACTGAAAACCACGTCCGACCTACAAAATAACCTGTTGAACCCTAAGGAAAAAAACTATACTAACACCTGACATCTATCAACGAAACCCTAAACTCCACGAGACCAACTTAAAAGGTAGGGAATGGGAATAACTAGGGATTGCATTTAGGAAAGGTAGGTTTAAACATAGGTAGGAAATGGGAAATTGGATTTTTAATTTAGGACCCACCAGGAAATAAACAGGAACTTGTAAGTCAGTCTCTAGAACGCAACCCATCCAACCCGCGTGCAATCTAAGAAAACTAAACTGCACCAACATAAAAATTAAAAAATAAAACAAAATCAAAATTGGACCGTAACAACTCTCAGAGGCTTCAAGGCAACATAATTACTTTTACTGGTGGAATATCGCCGAAATTATGCAAAAAAATTATCGAATATTTTTCCAACCGAATAAGATCGTGTCAAAGAACAAGAGGAGAGGATTTGTAATAATTTATGTGTTTAATAAAAAATTCAAAAGGCAACCTCAAATTTGAACACAGAATTAAAAACATAAACATTCGAATAATACTCATAAAATAGATCAATATAGTAGAGCTGAAAACATACATACACCTATAGTATTTAATAAAATAGGTATCTAGAATAATAACAAAGTAGGTATGAAAAATTGAAAATTTTGAAAAATCTAATATTTACACAAACATAATATATCACTTTTAAGATTTTGAAAAAATAGTTTGACTTTCATAAAACCTATTTGGGTGATTAATTCAAATTTTAATTACGGATTTTTAGGGCAAAATGTACAATTTTATTTCTTCAAAATGGCAGCATAAACTGTAAAGTTTGCTATAAATGAAAACTTATTCCAATTTCTTAAATATTCAAGAATAGTAATTGTAAACCAAAGTAGGCTGATATAAAACTTGTGTTGAAAAATCAACTGTTTCCTACGTCCAGCATGTTGAAATTAAGCACTAATTTTTCGTGTTTTTTTAATATCTCGTGAACAAATCAATAAATTTTAAAAATTACATGTAATAAAAAAACCAAGAGGTTTTTTGTTCCAAAATATTTGTATGATTTAAAAACTTAAAAAGTCAAGTATACGTTCAGAAGGATTTACTTACCTGCCAAACTTTATTAAAATATATTATATATGCACTTTCCTAGATATTAAAAATGTACTATTTGATATTAACACAACATACAAGGTGTCCCAAATTCGATGCTCACCATTGGCATCTTGAAAACGGTAAGAGCTACAAACTCCGTTAAATGGAACAATATGGGGGTGTTTATCTAAGCTGTTCAGACCTTCTGTTATTTTTCCAAAAAAATGCATCGCCTGGAAAAACTGAAAATCGTCATGTTCCCCAAACCTGAATATTTTCCATATTATTTATCGTGTCAAAAAATTTCGGGGGAAAAAATTGCAGATATTATCAAAACATTCTGTAGGATAGATAATGAAAACAGTTTTTACCTTGCACCCGTTTCGAGATGTTTTATGAGCAAAAGTTGTATTTTTTTAAATGGAAACTATAGTTGATTTTGATATTATTAAATTACTTGATTTTTTCCCTTTCCAATGATGTAAGGTTCGAGGTATTTATCTTTCATAGTTTAGGAGATATGAAGAAAAATCATATTCCACACAGATTTTAAGCCACATCACACTATTCATGATTAAGAACTATGTTTTGTTTTCAAAACAAAAGACTGCATTTATTATCTTTTGTGCTTTAGTAGATATAACGAAAATTTTTTTTTTGAAAAAACAGTATTCGAGCTCACCTTAATCAAGGCTATTATGCTGACTTATTAACTGAAGTAAATGTTTCGAAAATATTGGTTTTTTAAGCGAATTACAAGATGATACTGTTACTTTCTTTTTGGTAGAGTTATTAATAGCGTTAATTAACAGGAGTCGAGGTGTGCCAAATGAATAGCACATCTGTATATTTGCAAATTGTAGCATATTATGATGAAAACGATATGACGTTACTTTTATTTAACAAATCTTCTAAGGGCTAATCTGCTGTTACTATAGAATGGTTGCTATAGCAACAGCAAATTTATTACACCAGGTGTTCAATATTGATATATCTGCATCATAAATATTATACCCATAACTAAATGGTCTTCGACACTTTGTATCTTATAATCTACAAAGTAATGAGTATTTGACAAGCGACAGTGCGAAATAGCATTTATGCTAACCAATCCTATCCACTTCTGAGCTTTAATTACATTGCTTAATCGACCATCAAGAAATTAATTACGGTACCAGGTGCCGTACCTAGTGCACTTGAAGGTATGCGGGTTAGGATTGCGTAACAGGCGTAATTATATAAAAAAAACTCATATAGCAAATTATTGGTTATTTGCTTATTAGTGTGAAATGAAAGATTCTATTTAACATATACAGATACATTTAAAACTTTCACTTTGCAATTAATTCGGTCAGAATGATGCTTCTAGTTTATGTCCACTTTTTCAGCATCATTTCTTCACCGCGCCATCAATTTCGTTGTATTTCGGATCCATTACCAACTAATGTGAATGCCATTCGATGGTGCTGCTATTTACGATTTTTATCTCGTGCAGTAGCATCTGTCTTTGGACATTACAATGCTGTTAGCGACACTCCTTCAGCCATACAAGACCCGGTAGAAACGAACAAAAAGTATGTTAACCGTTCACAACGCACGTACAGAGGAAAAGCATGCTAGGATCGCTGTTGTATAAATCAAAACCTGTCGAACAACAACTCTTTGCCAATCGTGCCATCATATCTGGCGGCACTAGACAACTCTATACAAGATCATCGAGCCTAACCAAGTCCTGACTACTGCCCATAGAACAGATAAAAGATAAATAATAGCACGTAGAGAGAGCTTCTCTGTAGCTTTTGCTTCTATAATCGGTATAATAATAATAATTGAATGCAGACGATGCATGGTTAGATTGGCGTATTAGCATGCAAGATATACGTGAATGGACGTCTTCATCATGATGAGTTATGAAGAGACGCACGTATGCCTATGTTAGGTTGATGTCATAATTGAAGGGATAATAGGAAAAATGGTAATTTATTGTAAGAGTGACTAGAGGTGATATGTTAGTAAGAACATATATGGTATCGGAGACGTGTGAATGGTTTGTAATGAGAAATGAGTAATGGGAAGTCAAATACAACAAAAAACTTTTTCCACTGTCCACGTTTCTGTTTCAACTTTTCCAAAAGGGCTTTTTCCACTTTCACGATATCGGTTATATCTTCATTTTAGCTTTCCATTACGATCTACAACTTTTTTTAAAACCTATTGTGGCGTGCTGGCGCTAGTCTGTTTCAAAACTATGCAGAAGTAATGGTGGTCCGAAAATGAGTATTTGAAAAATAACTTTTATATTGGCAGACGTTTCTTTAGGTGTGAAATCCTTTCCTGATGTTCTTAAGGAGTGGTATGGATAATTCTAACATCAATCAGAAAACGTGCCAAATATCATTGGGAGTTCAACCACATAAAGGACAAAGCAACTAGTCAGATGCAATAATAACGTAACCACTCACAGCAATTGGAATAAATGTGCCAAACACCTTTTAATGCCTTACGGTTTTCTAATACCATATTTATTTTCATTCTCTATTTTTGTATTGTATTCAAAATTAATAGCATTCCTTCCTTGCTGTATTTCCTCGTTCTTTTCTTGTAATGTTCAGATGGAGAAAATTGTCGTGAGTGTCCTTCGAGGTTTGAAAGCTCCTGACTGGGCTCCTGAGGAATCTATTGTAGATCGACGCCATCGATTGGGACGAAGACGGGAAGGCAAAACTAACAGCCCGGTTATAGTAAAGTTCACTTCATATAAATGTCGATCCATTGTATGAAATTATAAGAAAAACTTCAAGAGTACGAATATAGTGATTACAAAATCACTTTCTAAAACACGTTTACAAGTCTTCAATCAGGCTAAAGGAATCTTTGGTGCAATGAGTGTCTGACTTCGGATGGGCGGATTGTAATAAAACTGGCACTCGGGAAAATCAGGAAAATAAAATTCCAGGATGAGTTGGATACATTATAATCCAAATTGACGTGTCCCACCCCAGAAAAAGGGGAAGAGAACATTACATTAACTCGTTGCAAATCTCGTCTGCACAAGGGAGGTTAGCCAGGGATGGAGTAAGGTAAGTGCAATGTGCCATGCTCAGTAAGTTGCTTGACTATTATTAGTATTTAGTATTTGCTTAGACTGCATTTTTGCTCTGTTTTATTTTTTGTTCTCACTGCACTGTATTTGCTCTGTCGTCTCCGATTGGTTAGATTTATATTACTACGGGATAGTTTTCAGGATCATGTTAGCTTGTTAAGAGATTTTATTTCTTGTTATGGTCGGTCGGCGCATGATTTATGCGTGGAATTCATTCACTTTTTTGCAAGTGTGAACTGCTTGTTTTCTTAGCTGTTTACCTTTTTTGTTAAGTGTAATCTACTTGTTTTTTGCTTTTGAGACGAAGAGAAGAAAATAAGGAAATGATTTTCAAATGATGTTTGAAAATTATGTTTGTCTTATAGCTGGGTTTCTTTACTGCTTGAACTATGAAAATAGCACATTTAAATGCAAGATCTCTGCCTGCTCATTTCCCATCCATTAGAGATTTAATTTTACTAGAGGATTGTGACGTCTTTGCTATGTCAGAAACTTGGACATATCTATGCCAGCTTATCACTTCCCCCATACGTGTTACACCTTTCTCTTCAACTCTTATAGATGTTATAACTAGAGTCCGGATTTCTAGGCATCAAGCTTATTATAAATAATATAAGCAGATATGTTTTATATTAAAATATGTACGAATTATCTAAAAATAAGTCGCAATCATGTTTGTGCTTTTTTTTGTAATTTTTGTCATTGACTTAATATTTTGTGCTTATTTGCATCTTTTTTTTATTTCTTTTTTAGAAGATGTTTCGAAAAAAAATAATGCCTAAGCAGAGAATAAAACGGCAGATTATTATTATAAGACGCCACGTTGTAAGTTATTTAAAGATTAGATCCTTGTTACATTATTGTTAAGTAACATGTCCAACAATTTTGCATTTTGCAAACGTTGACAAATAACTAACTCTAAGTAAACAAACAATTGCAGAATCCTTACATTCATGTTCCGACTAAAACGAACCCCAACAATTTAATTTTGATTTATGCAAACAAATTACAAAATGATGGCCTTAAAACATAGTTAGCTCTGTATACAGGGTGTCTACCGTAGACCGTCCATTAGAAATACATATATGGGTAACGGATAAAGCTTTTGTCGTTTGGTCGGTGTGATTTTTGATATTTCTTAAAAAAAATTACGTGTATTTTATTTTTTATCCTCAAAATTGTACCTCCAATATTCCCGAAAATATCTTTGGTTGTATCAAGAAAAAGAAAATTTTTAGATAAAACTGTATCTTGTTGCAATTTTTTTACTTTATCTTAAATCACTCGTTTTAAGAACGTATTCTAGACGACTTCTTACAGAGATTCTTTATCTATCTCCTCTACTTTAGCAGGTCTAGTTCTTTAATCAGAGTTACGAAAGATGCAGAAATTAGATACACATCAATCAGAAAAAAAAAATTGTTTTGTCGGTGTGATTTTTGATATTTCTTCAAAATTCCGTAATTCAAAATAACTTCATTAGGATCTTTGCACCAACAATTACTCGTACTTTATTCTCCAAATCTCCAAATTTTCTGGTACCTCCAATATTTCCAGAGATTTCTTTGATATGAAGAAAAAAATTATTTTTAGATAAACTTGAATCGTGTTGCAATTTTTTGATTTTCTCTTAAATTACTCGTATTAAAAACATATTCTAGACGATTTCTTACAGAAAGAAATTAACTGGTCTTTGCTTTTTTATTGAAGATTTTTTATCTCCCTCCTCTACTTTAGGAGATACATATCTCCTAAAGTAGAGGAGGGAGATAAAAAATCTTCTAAGTTAATCAAAGTTCTGATAGATGAAAATATAAAATATATCTATAAGGTGGACGATTTTTTAAATTTTCCTCAAAATAATAGAATATAGAAGAAATTGTAGGGAAGTTTCCTACTTAACATTATTTGTTAATTATTTTTTACTTACAAAAATTTCCCGTATCTTTCATGTTTTCCGACTTATCTTTGATTGCATTAAGTAAATCGTATTTTTAGACAAAACTGTATCTTTCTGCAGTTTCTAATTTTCTCTTAATTTATTGGTGCTAGAAATATTTTATGTGTAGTTTCTTACAGAGAATTAACATATCTTTCTTTTCTTATAAAAAGCAGCATATGTATTTTGTCTGTGTAATTTTTAAAATTTCTTCAAAATTATGTAATTCAAAACAACTTTTTTTTGTACTAAAAATTATTCGTTCTTTACTCTTCATCGTAAAAACTTTCTTGCACTTCCAATATTGTGAGATAAAATTGTAAAGTGTTGTAATCTATTCTTTTTTTTCTTAAATTGTTCAATTTAAAAACATATTTTAGACGATTTCTTACAGGTAATGAATTGCTCTTTCTTTTTCTATTAGGAACTGTCGATGTATATCTTCTACTTTAGCAGATATCGTCCATCGAAGTTACGAAATATGTAAATATTAGATTTAAGCTTTTGCAGATTCCAAAGCAGTTTTAAAACTTTTCCAGTTGGATTTCGATACAGCGAGCGGGATGAAAGGAACAACGATGTTTATCTAAGATTTTCTATATTTTAGCTGACAACAAAGATATTGTTGTCAGCTAATTTAAAAGGTATAATTAAGTTATGGAATTTAGGGAAGTTAGGGAATATTACTATTATTATTATACCGGGAATTGTTTATGTTAGTATATTAGAAAATAATTATTATCTGAATGCACAAGTGTACATTGTCAAAGTTCAAGTAGGAAGGGAACTAAAAGATAAACATATTTTCAATAAGCTCGCGGTTCCGGTTATACCGGAAGTTTGTTAATTTAAATTGAAGACAACAGCTTTGATAATTTAAATGGAATAACTCCAATTTTATTTTATTTTCTTAGTCCATATTTAATTTCCAACAACTTTCGTAATACGTTAAACGCCTAAACTTAATCGTTTTCAAGATATTGAATTTTTCGCAAAAAAAATATGCGACATTTTGAAAAATCGAATTTTCATAATTAGACTTATGCGATAATGTTCATATTTCATTAACCATTAGTTTGGACATCGAACTTTCCAGAAATACACCAGGCGGGACATTTTTACGTACGTCCTTCACAAAATTGAATTTTGAAACTTTAAATGACAAAAAGTGTTTTTTTTTAAATGGCACCTACCAATTATTTTTATCTTATCGAATGTAGAATTAAAATCCTCCTTAAACGGTATTTGGTTTCCCTATACCTAAAATGTATTATTTTCTGATAATTGAAGGTTTTTCGAGCTCTGGCTGCAAAAGCGATCCTTTGACAATACACTCATTTGTTGTAAATTGAGTTGTCTACCAATTAGTTATCAATTGACATTAGTAAGTTGGGTTGGTTGATTTCATATTTAGGGTGACAAATCAATGCATGTATCATTTGGAAATCGAGTTATCAAAGATATTTCACATGTTTAGTTCTTGACAACATAATGAAGTTGTGGTTTTAGCTTATTTTATGGTAATCTAAGACAAATTACTAAAGAAAGTGATTAAATCGTTCTCCATTTCTTTCTAAACAAAATCAGAATTCTTGATTGGACTCCATTGACAGTTACATTTCGAATTTAAATATACACCTATAACCAGTGTTGATGTCAAAAGAAGTTTTTCAAATTATAAAAACATTGCTTTAAGT
>JAWQRJ010003186.1:0-12397 GCA_033557515.1 Diorygopyx duplodentatus | reverse complement strand
AAATAAGACTAACTTCTTTCTGTAGCTGAAATGTGTTCACCTTCAATCTTTTGAATCGTTTTGTGGAAAATAGATGCCTGATTATGTACAAAATACATTAATATCTCCGATAATTCATAATTGAAAAAAGATTCCAGAATTTTTGTCTAAACTTGAAAATTTGGCTAAACTTAAAAAATATGAATGGAGAGGCGCAAATAATTGTAAAACACGCTCTATAGCAGGCGTTAGAGCGAGCCATTTAACTTTTGAATACCCTAAAAGTTTTCTGTATTCAACATTTGCGTCTTCACAAAATTGTTTTAACATAGCCACACGAACAGTAAAACGACTAAAATACAAATAATTTGTCGTTATTATTACTTCTACATCAACTGGCATGGCACATGACCATGTGTTGATTTCATTCGACAAAATATGTGCATTACAACCTATTCCTCGTATTTTCTTTCGGAGTAAATCTTGTAATTTTACATAGACATTATTCACTCCTTTGCGTCTTCGTCCACCAAAATTTGTGTTTATATTATCAGCCAAACCACCTATACAGAGTAATAAATGACAACAATTTGAAATCTGTATACGTGGTTTGACAAAATTTCAGCAGTTTCGCCCTCAATCGATTCTAAATTTAAATTTTTTACTTGAATGCCCTTGGTAACATCATAATACCTTACTAGTATTGGATACAATTTGGTTTCATTATGATTTGATGCATCAGATAAAACCGTTACAAATGCTGCATTTTTCAAATCTTCTGCAAGTATTTTATCACAGAAATTTTTAAATACTGATTTAATCATAGCCTCACATTTTGTCCTAGCACATGAAAATTTAGCATTGTAAAACTTTTTCAATAATTTAGTTGTACCATCCACTATGAAAACTTTGATTGTGAATTATGGTATGAAATACAAATGTTCCCTCCATTACAGCTAACTGTTTTTCATCTTCAGAATAATTGGATGTTTTAAAAAAAATTCTTACTTTACTATTGGAAGCTGATGCATCTAATGATTGCTTATATTTGTTGGTGTACAAGTGTTTCGTTGTAGCTGCTCTGCCTCCAACTGCAATACAAAATTCTCCTCTGCAAATATTGCAGAAAACAGTGATGTCTCTCTTTGATATGAGGAATGGAAATTCCTTTTTCAATTGACCGTTGGAATGGCATTTCCTCTTTCTTGATTTCGCATAAACTTGAAACCGCACCCAAAATCCTATTTAACCAAACCAAAATCCTAGCCCGTGAATGCCACTGTTATCCTAGAAAATCCTAGAAACAATAGAAATCCATAAACATCCTAATGACCTCAATAGAGATGCAGGCTTCCCTCTCCACCTCACCTGGAAATCCATCATTAAGCTGACCTCCTCCGTTAACGACCAATCACCGACCCGGCCACACCAAACTGCCTTTTACATCAGCTGAATAATACCTGTTAAAAATATTACCGAAATATTTAAAACTTTGAACAAACAAAATCAAAATGAAAGTAATTTTCTTCAATAGTACAATACGACAAATGAACAGTACAATATAACAAAGCAAAAAAGAATCGCAATATCCTGGTTACTAGAACCAGTTGTCAACAATACGAATAATAGTTTAAACATTAGTTTAAACAAATATTAGTTTGAAAAAAAGTTTTTATTTTTTTCCCGGAAACGTTTTAGGGGGGTGTTAGAACAGGAAAGAAATATATTAGAAATATATTCTACAATTCTGCAATATTAGGGTCATCAGCTAGCGAATAGTGTAGAGCTACGAATCAAGTTGTTAAGAACAATCCAGTAACATAATATTGGGTGATTGTGGTTGATGTTTTTTTCATAATGTTATTTATATCCGGTGTAAGATTAGTTAATAATAATCTTAAATCACCACGTTCTGATATATTTAATCGATTTCTTGTCTGTCATAATAAATTATTTATGTAACTAAATCCTGCTTGAACAAAGTAAGAAAAAATAATGGTTCCGTGCTACTTTTCAATCTGACACATTTTTTACGAATGTCTTTGCAATTTCAAAACTCGGCAAATCCACATTTTTGAAAATTGATTTTAACTTCCAAATTCTCTTTAAGTTCAATCAATTCTCCTGGCAATGAGAAATCAATATCAGCTTTTTCGCTTTCAAATGGCTTTCTAATTCACGATGTGATATCTAAATCTTTAATAAATCTTTGTAACAATATTATGTCTTCTTTTAATTGTTTCAAGTGGTTCCTGTAGATTAGAATGTCATCAGCGTTAATGTTGTCTTTTTCAACCAGAAATAGTTGCATTAAATTTTCAAAGTATCGAGAATCACTTCGATTTAAAGCAGATGTAAATAAATCAACTTTAGAGCGAAATCCAAATATAACTGATCGAACTTGAATGAGATTCACTTTTTTCCTTGCAATTTTATATTATTAAATAAAGAAAATATATCTGCTAAATAAAATATGTTTTTTTGGTCTAAACAATTTTCCCCAAATTTAGTTACAAAGAGCTGAGCAGTTTTCGAGATATTTCCAATAATGTGATAAAAATGAGAAATTTTGGAGAAATTGAGATGATAATTGAGAAATTGTATAAAACAGTAGCAATACTCTTTCAGTTTTAAAGCACACTTCTTGAATTGGTTTCCATATAATAATGAAAATTATTATAGTGTCTTTCCATTAAACAAATTTTAAATGTCTGTAACTTTTAGGAGAGCGTTACCTACTTTTAGACTTTAACAAGCTTTTTGTTATCACCTTTTCTTTCTAAATCCTGTCTATCACCTCATAATTTAAAAATAAATTTAAACACTAGATTTTCCATTGCCGACGTACTGCCATTATTCCCTCCCGCGGCGGCAAATTTTCCCGGAATTAATCGCTTTATTCCAGCCCACATCCCGTACGCACGTCCACTTATTTTCCTTTCATGCAGACGTTCATGTACACGTACATACAGAGAGAACGACCTTTTCTACGTGGAACGAACATTTCTAGGGCTTCCAAAGCCCGGGCGTAGAAACCAGCCCGACAGACGTGGTGGGCGGTGGAAAAAACGACGAAGAAAAACGTTTGCTCCCGTCAGGGCACGGACCGTGGAGCCGGGGGGTGGAAAAAGTTTCCCAACTCTCTGGAAAAGGACCGAAAAAAGTTTTCTAAGCCTAGAGCCGGGGGCGTGGAACACGGAGCCAAAAGACGCGGAGTCCACTGGAAGGGTTGGAGTCTGCGCACTCCTCGATTTTCCGGAGAGCAGAGAAGTTGAATCCGTCGACGAGTTCACTTCGTCGGAGACGCTTCCGAGGTAGAGACCACGCTGCGCTGTTCCAGGAAAAACTGTGAAAATTACGAAAATTTTGGTTTAGCATTATGTCAGTGTTGCTGTTATGTTGTATGGAAATTTTGGGAAATGTAGATAGCTATTTGGAATGGAAAAAAGTATGTTAGAGTAGAAGTATGCAAATGGTGAGAATTTTCATTTGATATAAGAAAAAACTAAATCATTATGAATACTTTTTGGCTTTCTATTCATTTTTAATAGTATTTTTTTACCCCTCGTAATTACCTCAGATTTCTTTCCACCTCATCGTATATTGCATTATTGAGAGTTGAAGATTGAAAGCATCGACAGCATTTATTAAGTAACCATGACCATCGATAATTTAGAAAAGTCATTTAAAGAGAATTCAAGCATAGGATATTGTGATTTCGTACTTCAATATTTGTAATTATCATTAGGGATTAGGTATCAAAACTGAATCAAAAACCTTTTAACAAGATTTTTTTTTCAATTTTAATTAATGCCACCTAAAGCAGCCATTCAATAATAATTGCTGCCATTCAGATTTTCGTCTTCACTACTTACTTTTTCAATTACTTCATTATTGAACATTAATTTATTTTAGAACTAAATGTAAACAATGAAGATTGTTAAATTGAATTACACCTTTGATAAAAGGAAAGGCGAGAAAAAGGAAAATAAATTCAAATACAATTATTCTAATCAAATAAATTAAACGTGGACTGTCAGAATATAAATCCACGTTAGTTGATAAACTCAAAACACCAGACGTCCCGGCTTGCCGTAGCCGTTATCTTCATTACGCGGGGAGCCCTTGATTAAAATGCGATTCATTCTCAGCGGCATTATTGCCGGAGCGGCCGGCAATGGATCTGCTCTCGATTCTGGAGCCCTGGCGTTTTGTCAAAATTTCAACCGGTTTTATAATTGAATGTCTACTAGGCTATTTATCAATTAAGCGCCGACCCTAAACCTCTGCTCTCCCCCACTCGAATCCCCCCCTCTAGCCCCCCTCTTTCCCGGTCCATTCCGTACTAGTGACTTATTCGATCTTGTGTTAACAAAGCTAAGCCGAAAGGGTTGACTGGGCGCTCGCAGTCATATGCGCCTTGGACAGAATCTATTAAGAGGATTAGGCGGGCAAAGAGTCAGGGCTTCTTCTTCATTATCCGATCCGGTCTCCCCGTTTTGGGGCGGCCACCGCATGTGAGACGACGGGATGGGCCCGGAAAGGGCAGAAATTAAAACGACCGCTGATGGCGGAAGCGGAGTGGCGGGGCTAATTAACTTTTTTATGGACTTTGTAACGCTTCGCGGAATGCCCTCTGCACGTCTCTGGTTATGATGTCCTCGGTTTGAGTTAGGGAGCGGCAGCTCTTTTTTACTTGACAGGAAATGGACACGAGAAAGGGGGATTACTATCTTATATTAGGGTTTTTGGAGGTAAACCTGATTTTATAGACCTTTTACATTTATTCGTATAAGCGAATTTACTTGGAATTTAGATAGTTATAATTATCTATATTATAATTGATCAATTGTAATCAGATTTATGAGAACTAATTTCAAATTTTATATAATAAAATAGTAAACAAGCCTTGAATCTAAGTACAATAACAAAACATATAATTTTCCAAGCACACTTGATAACCATATCGTAGAAGATATAGCTTAAAGTTTTTCTTATCAGGGCAGTTGACATTTAGAACAATTGACTGTTAGGGTCATTGAGATCAAATTTCGCCTGGTCAATGATGCATAATAGTAATAAATACTTATTCCAAAAATGAGCCATGTATTGTATAGTGTATAATTTAAATTTTTTTAAAAATAAAAATAAGCATACTATATCAATTATATATCAAGTTAATATTTATCAAAATCACCCCTAAAAAACATGAATTAATCAATTGTTTTTTCATAACCAATTTTCTGAGAAAAAATAACGGTTTTAAACAATTTTTATGAATTATTGTTTTGTATAATATTAATTTTAAAACTTCCACCTCTTATTTGGTGAACTATTTGAAGAATTCATTTTTAGTTTATCAATCGTCTAAGCCCAAAAATAAATGATAAATTAGAACAAATTATGACCTTGTGTTCAAGAGAGACGTGAAAGAATAAAACAACAAATGAGAGTTGCTATAAATCAAATTAGGTAATTTGCATAATTATCAGTGGTGTGATACAAAACGTAAGATGCTGAAAATTTCAGCACCTTAACCTTTCTTTTCTTTAAACATTTTAAAAAATATTTTTTGCCGCAAGTCATCATACGTTGTTAAACAATCTGTTTGCTTGCCTAAGGTGTACGAAAATATTAACGCTCAAGAGACTAGAATTTACAAACTCTTTTTACATAAATTGTTACAAATTTAAAAGAGCTGTTTCTTCAATATTAAATCATTATTCGAATGTACATAAGAGAGGAAAGTAAAAATACAAGATTTATAGGGGATAGAGAAAGCGAATTTTAGCAAAGAATGGTGAGTAGCGAAGAGGTAAGTTTGATTACAAACCAGGTTATTTGTAACCAGCGAGCGATTGAGACGAGCTGATAGAAAAGTTAAAAACTTAGAAGATGCATAAAATTATCAAAATGAACTGTTTTACAATATTGCACGGCATTAAATAGTGACAATAAGTAGAAAATTTTATGCTTTTGTTTGTGTGATGAAAATTTCATCTCACAATGGTATATAGTAAAGAAACATTTTCTCCAAGTTTGATTACAAAGTACATTTACACATATTGGGCCTAATGGCCTAAATTCTGGAAAGTGGTTCTTTTTTCTCGAAAGTGGTACATTTTAGGGGTAAGGTAGAACAGGCTAAAAAGTTTCTAAATGAGTTATTTTATAATGCTAAGGTATCAATTAGCGAATAATGCAGGCGATGTAAAAATTTCATTCCCCACCTACTAACTATTTTCTCCAAACTTAGTTACAAATAGTTATATGGTTTTCAAGATATTGCCGATAATGTGATAAAAATTATGGAATTATTGGTTGGGATTTTTTCATTATAAGCGACTAAAGTGGCCGTCCTGTTAGACTCGAAATATCACAATTTTATATTGATAGATATTGATGATTGTGTTGTATTACCTTGCGAAATCTCCAAAGGAGTTTTCACATCTGGTCTTATTAAAAAGCCTCAAGCAGACATGTTTCCGATTCGCTTATTAAACACTAACGACAAGGCAATCAGAATTAGAAATTTAAAACATGATACATCAAAATTATTAAATTTTGAAGTATACAATTTCGATAGTAATAATAACTCGGCGGGACGGGTTGACAAACTGTTAGATTTGATCAATGTTAAAGACAAATGCAGAAGAGAAAAAGGTTCATAAAATTTGTGCAAAATTTGCAGATTGGTGTTTTTGTTAGGAAATGATCGACTGACGGATAACAAATGTGATAAAAGAAAGTATCTAATTAAAAATCAATGTAGGTCCAGTATATGTTAAGCCCTACCGTTTAATTCATAGTCAAAAGTTTTTAACTAATTAATTTTTTAATATATAACTATTTTTTCATGTTTTTACATTTTTATGTTTAATATGACCCGTTTGTAGAATAAATTAAATAAATAAATGGATGACAAATGTAATAAAAGAAAGTATCAAACTAAAAAGCGATGTAGGTCCTGCATGTGTTAATCCCTACCGTTTGGCTCATAGTCAAAAGTTAGAAATCAATAATGAAATTGGCAGATTGCTCAATGACGGTATAATTCAGTTGGTATAATCAAGTTGGTCTTCACCTGTGTTAATAGTTCCGAAAGACATAAATGCATATATTTGAACGTTCCATCTTACAAATATGGTGAAATAGAAAAAACACTTTAAACTTTTTTATTTGTTTTATTTATTTAATTTACTAATAAACCGGTTTCGTTCCATGGGCCATCTTCAGTCTTAATCTACGAAGGAGGCATAAATATATAAATGTAAAAACATGAAAAACTAGTTTTTTTTAGAAAACATTTAAACAGTTAAAAACTTACAGTCAATGGTTGGAAATTTTATACCGCATTATACAAACATGGAATTAAAAACGTATATAAATTATTTTGTTATTAGAATTTGATATTTCTGTTAAGGTAATTGGATTAGTATTGGGAGTGTACAGAGGATCGATTTTAGTTAGTTGTTTGGATATAATTTTATTTTTGATATTCTTATTGAAGCCATTATTTTCAGCAAGATTAAATATATATTTTATTTCTTTTTCTCATGTTTCTGGAATTAGAGGTTATTTAAAAACACGTTATACAAATGAACGGAAAACAGCTGTCTGGTGAGATAAAGGATCTGATGAGTCATAGGGAATTTTTTTGGGAATGTAAGTAGGTTTCTTGTATATGTAGAAGGTGGGAAAGTTATTGTTATTAGTTATGGTGAGGTCAAAGGAATTGATATGTTTGTTTCTTTATATTTCTGAGATAAATTTAAGGTTATTGGGTATTTCGTTTATATTTTAGAAAGCAATTAACGTTATGTGATTACAATTCCAGATGCAAAAAATGTCGTCGACATGTCGTACCCATTTTATGATGTTTTTCTTGAACGGGTTGCAATTATTCATTATGTACGTTTTCTTACATACCCATTGAGAAGCCGTCTTTACTATTATAAAAATTGTTATTAAACGTGATATCATTATTTGTAAGGATATGTGGAAGTAAAACGTTAAGGTGGTCGACGGTGATGGGGTTATTAAAATGATCCTTAAATACTGTAGTAACCAGGAGCAATAGGGACGTTGGAGTACATGTTGACGCTGTCAAATGAAATCATGATACAATCCCTTATCTTTTAATAACAAATATTTAAAATCCATAAACATTTTCAAGAAATATATTATATCCCCCGCTTTTAAAGCAAATAATAAAAATTTTAAAATGTTTTCCAATCATAAACCAAAAATTTCCAGTCTAGACAAAATCGGGATATTCTTAGTTAATTGTAATAATTGCGAAGGCAACATGTAGGGCAAACTGGTATACGTATCCAAGAACATAATTCTAAACCAAATTCAACTTTATTTAAACATATTCTACAAACTGGACATAAAATAAACTACCAAAACATTAAAATTTTACACAAAGTTGAAAACGGACGGAAGATGGATCTTTTAGAATAGTTGGAAATTGAAAAACACAAACACAACAAAAGACCTAATGATTTTTAATTTCACGTATTGTAACCCGCCGTTTAAGGTTTGCACCTTTCGACTGTAAGTTTTTAACTAATTAATTTATTTCTAAAGAAAACTATTTTTTCATGTTTTAATTTTGACCGTTATTGGAATTTTTACTCTTTGGAATCGATTGCTGTTTTCTATTTTTATGGACTAATATAATAAAATTCTACTTGCATCTGTGCACTTTGAACACTATTATACATATATTGCCACAGTGGCACAGTACATCATATCAGCTTTAAACTTTCTGCCATACCTATTACGGAATAATCTAATTATAGTAAATTTAAATAAGTAAATATAGGTATAGTACAGTAGTCACACATATTGCACCTGATCACATTATGCGAATCTTGCTACTCGTAACTAACTTATTTTACAAGCATCTTAGTGGATTTTCTTGTAATACTTTCATTTCCTTATCCCGTAAACCGCGTCAATCGGAGTGTCGTTCCCCGTTGCAGTTTCGATACAATGTCGTCAATTTGTCGCGATGCCTCCTTCGGCAATGTCCGGGGGGAGACGAGGAGCGGGCAGTCGCCAGTGCAAATGGCCGAACACGGCAGCAACACCAGGGCCGTTCGGCCAGGTGGAGGCATCGTGAGTAGAAGAGGTGGAGGCGCCGGGAGCGATGGAAGGAGGAGCAGGTCGGCAATTCGTCTAGCGCGGTGCAAGTGCAAGCGGACCACCGCAACCGTTACCGTCTTCTTCTCGCACCCGGGCTACGGCCGGAGGAGGAGGAATCGATAGTCGGTCCAGACGGGCGCGCGGGCGGTCCGATCCTGCGTCCATCCCGCTCTCCATGGAGCCGTACAGAGAGGGACCTCCAAAGTGTGTTAGACGTCGGCGGCGAGCACACTCACACACAAGCAAATTAGCTCACACAGACGCACGCGTACACAAACAACCGCATTCGCACACACGCCGAAAGCTTCGGTTTGTATCGGATAAAATCGCTTACGCCCACTTCTTTGCGGCCGATGTGACCGACGGTGACGGTGGGTCCTCCTGGTACTCCCGAAGAAGACGTCCACTAGGTGTCTTCAAGGTCGCGGCAGGCGTCCATCCCCTCTTCTGTGGGGCCCCAGGTAGGTCCCACAGCTCGTTGCTTAGCAAACCTTCTCCCTCGCTTTCTCCCGCCGTATCTCCGTCTCGCTCGTTTTTAAACTTTCCGAGAAAGTTTTAAGTATTTAAGTTTGCCGGATCGATACCGGTTCCTCTGGAGTTTACGACTGTTCGGGCAAAAGTTTCGTTTCTTTTTCTCCCGGAAGGGTGGCTGGCACCGCCTTGGAGCCCTCTCCCACTTCTCCGGCCAGCAGGGCGACTTCTGCGCGCACCAAGTGGTCACCGCCGCGGAGGTCCTGGTTACCACAATCAGTGACATTTCTTAGGGCCCACGGTCCATTAATTAGACACGCTAGCCGTTGTTTCCGGTCGGATCGCTCGGTTTTCACGTTTTCCGGTCTCGCCCGGCGCAATAAAATGCTTGTTATGTCACCAAAGTGTTCGTAGTTGTGCCCCCTCCGCCCCTCCAATACCGCCAACAGCCAATACGAAACATGCTGTACATGCACTGATATGTTAAAATAAAGTTCTTAAATCGTGTTCTTCAAATTACATTGAAAACCGAAAAGAAAAACGTAAGTTTGTGTTCGAGTATGAATGTAGTAGGTGTGAATCAATATGGCGTCAAGTTAGCGCATGTTCACCACGTGCGTTTTATCCGTTAGATTTAATTCGTACATTATTCATTTCTATTCCATCAAGCTAACATCGTCAATCGTTTACGCTATTACTTAGGTGATGAAAACGCAACTAAAATCATGTTGGTATATCGACTTTAATCTTAACATAATTTCGAACCAACCAAAAATACAGTGACAAAATATGCTATATAACAACCGAACTTGAGTCACGGTTTGGTTGGTAAATTACTAATTTTCCACCTTCCTTGACAAAGAGTTGACAAAGAAGAATCTGGACGTGGAAAATTTAAATAAAATGTTATTCCCTAAATATGATATTATGAAAACAATGTGGTGAGGGGAGACGAGAAGATAGTAGAGGGGGTAAGGTAGATGTAGAGGGATAGAGAGATAGGGAGGGAGAGTCCAATGCAAAAAATACTCACGTTACTAAATGCAGTCGCCGCATTGACTCACAATAGAATTGAATGCGCACTGAACACTAAGTGTTCTTTCTTCAACCTAAACTAGCTATATCTATAGATAACGATGTCCCAAGTTGTGCTGTTTCATCAGTTCGCTCTGGTTGTATATGAACTGTTTTGCGATCTGCATTGGATCTGCGCTACAACTGGTGGGTGTGGATATCAATCTTTGCCAACAAACTGATCTTGATTTAATTTTATTGCATGTAGTTCCATTCTACATTGTTCTTCAGAGCATTCCTATTTTTTGTTTATTACAGCAACATTCGCAATGTCGTCATTAAATATTTAGTTTGTAATAACAATGTTAATGATATTTAGCAATACATAAACTAAAAAATACTAATATTTAAAAATTAATCAACGAAATTTCCCTAGAATAAAGTAAGTAATTTAGGTTTTTATGTTTGCATGTCTCATTTACAAAATTCATGACAAGTTTATTTAAAAATAATAGTACCAAGGTATGAAGTATGGTATATTATTACGTTGAATTTTTTTATAATGATGTTTATTTACAAGTATTAGGTGTTAATAACAAGCCTTGCATCTAAACTTTCCAAACGTTTGTGTGAAAGAATTAATCATCTCTAGTAATACATATGTGTAGTTCATTGAAATAAGCTCGAATAAATTCAACTAAATGTAGACCTCAGAATGCATATGCAATGAAAAAACTTTTTAACGGAAAGAGGTTATCACTGGTATAAATTTTTAATGGAAACCACTTGAAACATAATTTAGGAAGGCATATAGGAAGTGCCTAAGCGTCATCAGGAAAAGCAGAAAGTGTTTATTGTTCCTATACGCTATAATAAAAATGGATGTATTTATACTATAGCGTGTGTTCTTTCCAGCTAAGTTTGGTTAAATCGATGACTACTTGGACTGAGCAAATCACTTAAACATCACCCTTATTAGCAAACAGTTCTGTGAGATTGTTCAAATGCGGTGTTGGTGAAATTGTGATCCTGATATAAATGTGATTCTGTCTGAAAAATATATTGAGTCCCCAAAAATCTTGACCTGTAAATGAATGTTACGAATGCATGCATTTTTACTATACGGGTGTCCCAAATTCGGTGCTCACCATTGGGATCTTGGAAACGGTAAGAGCTACAGACTCGGTTAAATAGAACAAATGGGGGTGTTTATCTAAGCTGTTCAGACCTTCTTTTGTTTTTTCAAAAAATGCATCGCCTACTAGACATCCTGAAAAAACTGAAAATCGTCATTTCCTTCAAATGTGAATATTTTCCACACTATTTATTGTATCAAAAAATTTCGAGGAAAAAGTTCGTAAAAAAAGTAGATATCAAAACATTCTGTAGGATAGAAAATAAAAATATTTTTTACCTTGCACCAGTTTCGAGATATGAGCCAAAGTTGTATTTATTTAAACGGAAACCATAGATGATTTTAACATTATTAAATTACTTGATTTTTTCCCTTTCCAACGATATAAGGTTCGATGTATTTATCTTTCATAGTTTAGGAGATATGAAGAAAAATCATATTCCACACAGATTTTTAACCCACATCACACTATCCACGGTTGAAACAAAAGACTACACATCTGTCAATAATATGGTTAAATCAGTCTCGCGTCATAAGTTGTAGTTGCCGTCAATTATGCAAATCCTACATTGATAATGGTGTTTTCAAACTATTAAACAACGGTTATGTTTGTTACCTACATAAGGTGCAATCGAAATTCAACTG